>CAUYQU010087499.1:0-14760 GCA_963574635.1 Cheracebus regulus | reverse complement strand
AGGGTTGATGAAAAGATAAAATGGCATAATATAAATTTCTGTGTATTAAATATGCTTTATTTCCTTGATTTTTAAAAAATGTCCAAAGGATTATAAATCATTCTATTATAAAGACACATGCACACGTATGTTCATTGCTGTATAAATAAATAAATATTCATTACTGAATAAATAAATAAAACAAAACTCCAGATTATTTTTTCCTATGGGCATGTCACTTTAACTGGAATACTACATTAAAAAATTATTCCATCTCTTTTTAAAAAGTCATTAGCCTTTACCCAGCAATCCCATTACTGGGCATATACCCAAAGGTTTATAAATCGCTCTATTATAAGAACACATGCACACGTATGTTCGTTGTGGCACTGTTTATGATAGCAAAGACCTGGAACCAACCCAAATGCCCATCAGTGATAGACTGGACAAAGAAAATGTGGCATATATACACCACGGAATACCATGCAGCCATAAAAAACGACAAGTTTGTGTCCTTTGTAGAGACATGGATGGCTCTAGAAACCATCATTCTCAGCAAACTGACACAAGAACAGAAAACCAAACACTGCACGTTTTCACTCATAGGCGGGTGATGAACAATGAGAACACTTGGGCACAGGGAGGGGAACAACACTCACTGGGCTAGGTAGGGGGGTGGAGGGGAGGGGAGGGTGAGTTGGTGGGCGGGGAGAGTGGGGAGGGCTAACACGGCGAGAAATGCCTGATGTGGGCGACGGGGGTGGGGTGGGGGATGGAGACAGCAAACCACCACGGCCTATATATACCTATGTAACAATGCTGCAGGATGCAGGAAGTGCACATGTACCCCAGAGCGCAAAGTACAATTTAAAAAAATTACATATATTATAAATTTATATATAAAAGAAAAAAGAAGGTAATAGAAAGATGAACACAGAAGTTTCTGGTTCCTATTCTTCCAGAGGAAAAGATAAAATATTTGTCCTTGTTGCTCTCATTTGAGAAAAAACTTTTCTCAGATCCCTCAATTCCTGTTACATAATATAGCATTGCACTCATTTATTTCATTTATGCGTTGTCTCCCTCCCCACTAAAACGTAAATTCTATGAAGCAAAGACATTGGGTTGTTCACAGCTGTATCTACAAAGCCTAGAATAGTGGCTGGGTGCATGGTAGGTACTCAATTAATATTTGTCATATTAATATGTAAGTTATAAATTTTGTTAAAGACAAAAAAAGAAAGAAGGAAGGAAGAAAGTAAAGATAAAGAAAGAAGAGAGAGAAAGGAAGAAAGGAAGAAAAGAAAGGAAGGAAGGAGGGAGGGAGGGAGAAGGTTAGCTGACAAAGGGAAAGATTTCTTTAAAATTGGGGGACCTGAACACCTGCGTCACAAGAAATATAGTAATTACTAAGAGAAGTACTTTGGAGTAAGGATGTAATTAAGGTTAAATGGGGTCATAAAGGTGGGGCCCTAATTGGATAGAATTAGTGTCTTTGTGAGAGCCAGTCATGTAAGGACACAGCAGGAAGGTGTCCGTCTGCACACCAGGAAGAGGCCCCCATCACAGCCTGGCCATGCTGGCAGCCTGATCTCAAACTTCCATCCCCCAGGACTATAAGGAAATTCATCGCTGTTTTTCAAGCCACCCAGTGTGTGATACTGTTTTGTCAGCCAGAGTTGCCAAATACAGCAACCAACAGAGGAAGTAGGTCAACTGTGTACATCTAACGGGGTCAGAGGGAAACTGGACCGAGAGACAGCCTTGGGATTTAACATCCAGAAGTCCTGGGTGATCTTGAAGTAGTGAATTTTATTCAGGCAGAGCCCAGAATACTCACTACTATAAACTATTCTCTCAAAAAGTTTGCCAGAAGAAAAAGAATGAAAGAGTGAGAGAGAGAGAAAGAGAAAAGAAGGAAGGAAGGAATAAAGTAGAGAAAGAAAAGTATGAAAGTCGACAAAGGGAAAGGTTTCTTTAAAACTGGGGACCTGAGCATTTGTGTCACAAGAAATACGGTAATTACTAAAGAGAAGCTGTCTGAGGCAACAGAGGGAAAAGCTGATGAAAAGACATCCCAGAAAGCTTGAGCAGGGGAGGGGACCAGGATGGCAGCACGGTGGGAGGTTAAGCTGGCAGGATAGAGGACAGCTCTTCCTCTGGGAGAGAACAGGGGGCTGAGCCACGTTGGAGGTAGAAAGGGTCATTTGAGAGAGCTGTTCTCAGACCTTGCAGAGTGAAAGCTACGATCCTTTGAACACTGAAGAGTAGGTTAGCCGGGCTGAGAATGGGATGCTCTGGGATGCCGAGACAAAGCTTGGGAAAGACCCCTCCAGCAACACAGATGTGGGCAGCGGAAAACACCTGACCATCCAGAGAAGCAGTGAAGAGCCAGTTCAAACGTACACTCTCAGTTGCCCCATCTCCAGGAACGCTCTGCAGGCTGACGGTGGAGAAGGGAAAGGGAGTGGTACCAGACTGGGAGGCCACGGGTGATGCGGTGGCTGAGGAGGGAGGAAGTTTGGGCTGCTACATGGTTCACTGTCCTGTCCTGTGGACTCAGAAGGAGAGCCACAAAGGGCTGACAGCCATGGTGGCTCCACCTGATGAACTTCTGGAAGCCCCACCACCAACCCACCTGCGGAGGAGACCTTCCTTCAAAAGGACACAGCACCATGAGCCTCATTCAACCTACCTTTATCTCTGCTCTTGACAATACCTTGAATTCACACGGACTTCTTGAGTAGCTAGTAAGTTATTCTGAGTCAACTATTATATTTCTCAATCCCAAATCCTGTTTTCTCATACTGTGGCACACTGCCAAAGCAAATCTTGATGTCTGACATTGATTTTAGCTTGTGGATAATAATAATCTTAACCACATTATGGTTATCACTGCACGATACTGTTTTCTAAATGCTCCTGTTACTCTCTTGAACTTTCCTGAAATGAAAACTCCTAGATGAACAATAGACCCGAAAATATGCTTGTGTCCAAATTACATCTGACTGACTTAGCTGGGCCATCTGTTTCCTATGTCTAGAAAGAACCAAACATCACAGCGAGAGAGAGAGAGAAGGCAGAAGATCCTTAATGGCAGAATGTAAAATGAACTACATTTACACTCGGGTGGAGCAAGGGAAGAGGATGAGTCAATGTGTTTGGGGACCTTAAAATAATTTGAGATGAGACCTTTCTCAAGGCTGGAAATACTTGGATACAAAGCAATAAAGTACACAAAGTGTAGATTTTCTTCATTTGCTTTCTCCAGCATTTCATGATGAGCCTATGCAAAGCAATTGTTGAACGTGTGAAAATAAAGATGAGCCAACATCGTTTAAAAAGTTGCACTGCTCAGAGAAGAGTTAACACGGTCGGTCTGAGACCATCACCCTTATAAAGGGCTGCTTGCAAGACAGACCTTTGACTGGTATCTCGGAACTGGGATATTGGAAGGGTTCCCACCACCCTGAGTGGCTCGCTGTCTGTGCTGCACGAGCACTACAGTTCATGACGAGCACCTGCCTTCCTTCTGGGAGTCTGAAACTTTGGCATGTGCCAAACATACCAGGGTGCCTACCTGACCTGTCCCCAAAGAAAACCCTGGGCACTGAGTTTCCAGGAGCTACCCTGGTAAACAAGATTGCATCTCTTATTGCAACTCACTGCTGGGGAAATTCAGTGCATCCTGAATGATTCCACAGGGAGAAGATGCTGAGAGCTGGGGCTTGCTTTCCTCTGAACATCACCTCATGTGCCTTTTCCCTTTCTGCTTTTGCTCCTTCTTCTGTATTAAGCCACATGCATAAAACATCCTGCAAGATTAAATCTAAGAAAGTGAAAAAATAACTTAGACAGCTGTTGACTTAAGAAGTGGAATATTCAATTTGGAATTTTAATATCCTGACATTGTATTGTGAAAGAGGACCAGAGAAATCACTGCGTATCCATGGGAGGAAGCTGAGGCAAAAAAATAAAATAAAATAAATAAATAAATAAATAAATAAAAAGCAGAGAGAGAGAGAGAGAAAAGTCCTTTCCCTAGGTCACCCAGCTAATCTGAGTCAGAGCTGCAATCAAGTCATATTCCAGACACTTAAAATAGGAAATCAAGGGGCATTTTCATGTGACTTAGTGGGCCAACAGATGAAGTTTTACACACACACATACATAATACACAGTTATAAAGCATACACATCACACCCACCCCCTGCACATACTACACACACACAACACATGCATACAGAATGCACACACCACACACGGCACTCCACACACACACACCCATACATACAGAGCTCACACATACCACACACACAGAGCACACACCTCACATGCCACACACACCACACATGCTACAAACACACATCATGCACCACACACACACATATGCACACAGCACCCCAAACACCACACACATATGTGGACACTCATCACACACGTACACACACCCCCTTCAGATCCTCTGGGCTAAATGGGCTCTAATGCTTTCTTATTTCCTTTTTTAAATAAAAAATATTAACATGCCTCTCTCTCTCTGTCTAGCTACCTGTTTGTTCGAAAGTCAAAAGCATATTTCTCTGTGTTGGGTGGTACAGTTTGCAGCCTTCGAAATGGGCATGCGTCCCCTCCCCCCAGGACGAGCCCCTGCAGACCAGCTGCTACTGTGGCTGCTTTGGAGCCTTGCTATCCAATGTTTGGAGCACCAGGTCGTGCTCCTCACCCCACATGACACCCATTCTCAGTGCCACGCAGGGGCTCTCCAGAGCTGTAAACAACCAGCTTTTAATTACCTTCAGGTGGCAACGGGATAACATGCAAAAACTAATCTAGTGAGCGATCGACTTAAAGGGCAAAAGTATAGCATAATTAATGGTTTTAAAAAAGAAAGAGACCAGAGTCCTGTTTTCCTATTTCTCAGTTACTTCACTCCCAAAAATAGAGCATGGTGAAAATATGACATCTCTCTGCCTCTCTAATTCCAGTCTGGTGTACATTTTCTGAGCTAAGGATACTTTCCAGAGTTTAAAATGAGATTCTTATTTACTAAAAGCAAGATAAATAAAAGATTAGATGAAACATAACAAAGACAGATAGCAAGGTAGATGATAACAGAGAAATATTCCTTTTATACTTTTGATTTGGTCCTACGAATTCCTTTCCAGTCAATGTTAAAGAAATGCTTCAATTCTGCAACTCTCTGGCAGTTTTAAAATCAAAGATGAGGCTGTCAGGTGACTCTTGTTTTTTTTTTTTTTTAATTTTACATCATTTTAATGTTGATCTCATTCCTTTTACTCATAAGCTCTATGAGGGCAGACTCAGGTCTCCACAAGGTAGCAGCCACAGCAGCTAAGTAGCAGATATCTGGAAAACGCTCAGTGAAGAGCAGTAAAATCACAATAGCAGTGCCTCAGAAGAGGGAAGGTTAACTTCCACAGTCAAGAATGCACAGAAGCGGAGGCCTCCCACAGCATGACCCTCGTCCCCCAACAGCTGTGCTGCTCTCTCTCCCTTCCCACATGAGAATACATGGCATCCAATCTGCTCTTAGTTCTGGTTTGCTGAAACGTGCTTAAGGATAACCTTGTCCAATTTGGTTGACCGTATCTATAATTTGTTTTCCCCTCTCTAAAACGCAAAGGTTTTCTTAAATCGCAACTTCCTTTCTGAAATCTTCTCTACTTTCCTGGGCAAAACCCTGAGCGTACCTGCAGCCTTAGCCCCTGCGTGCCTATACCGCAGCACTAACACCCCCAGAGTGGCAGTGCAGGAACCTCCCGCAGCATCTCAACAGCAGAAACCACCTCTGCAGGGGCCTGGGGAGGGAGTGCTTCTTAAAGCCAAAGTCTTGTGTTATCTATGATGCCCAGACCCAATTGTGGCAGTGAAGAATTACAGCAAATGTTTCATGTAAAGTGGTTGGTTTGTGTCCTTTGATATTTAATGTGGGCAGAAAATTGTTCACATTTACCCAAAACTCAGGAAGAAGATAATCATCCTTGGACTTGAACTCATTGATCCTAAGAGATAAAATTCTCCTTGAATCATCACTAATAGAGGTATTCAGATAGGAAATATTACAGCAGAAAATTGGGCCACTGCTAAAGAGGGAGGCAGTTTCTCTGGGAATAGTAAAATGTTTGCTTTTTCCATTTTCCAAATCCGGTTACCCTTGGGCTGTGTCTTTGATGTTAATGTAGCTAAGCCCTGGTGAGATTCTCACAATTTTATCAGAAGAAACAGAAACGGAAGGCTGGGCTCTCTTATTGCCGGCCTCCTTAATCGGGAGGAAATTCACAACAGGCTAGTCAAGGGAAACCCAAATATAAAGCTGATGTTATTGTTTTTCTCCAGGATGGTGTCTTATGCATCTCCACATCAGCAATACCTCCAAAAGCACATTGCTATTCAAGCTATTATATTTTTACTGGGCTACATTAATATTACAGCATTTAAAAGGATTTCATTGCAGCTTGGGATAAGTGATGAGGATGTTAAAAAAATATACACATAGACACCATGACTCTTGTTTTTCCTGGCTCATTTTAGGGAAGTAAGAAGACAATAGGTCAGGATCTGTCATATTAACTAAGGTCACCCAATGGCACCGTGTGTGCCTGCCCCTTAAATATTTTTCCTCTGCACATTTATGACCCTGCTCCCATCTATTATACCAGAGGGAAGGTCACCATATGGGGCCCCAGGGCCCAGGGAAGAGCCCAGGCAGGCAGAAAAGCAGCATCAGATATTATGAATCTTTCCTCCATTTGGTAGAATTATGGGATTTCTACTTTTCAGCAGTTGGGGGATTCTTTCCAAAGATCCCTCAAAATCAATGAGCTCATGAATGTCCTTGATATTGGTAGCCTCATGACCTCATATGATGAAAAGGCATAACTTGATTTTTGAGTCTACCTTCAGGCCAAACTGAAGACTGCCCTGGAAAGAAATCAGTGCATGCCCTAATGTGCAGTAAGCTCCTGAAAGCCCCCATAAGAATGGACCGTGCTCATTCAAACCCTGACAAACACTGGATTTGTGCTTCTCAAGAAAATAACCTATTCATTTGTTTTCTTAACCAAAATAAAGGGCAAAACCTAGTGAGACATCCTGATAGAAACCATTTTGTTTCTTTTTAGGGAAATACACCAACATTTTTAATTTGCTTTTCATTAAAAAAGAATTTGTAGAAGACAAATATACATTTACTTTAACCAGGATTTCCAAAGGTCCCCTGGCCTAGAGATTCACATAAACCCAATGCTCATCTGTTAGAAACAGGCCTTTGCTGCTCTGACCTTCCCAGGGGATCTCCCAACAGTCAAGGCTGAGCACTTAAGCATCCCCCAGGCCAACAGGTCACACTCTGCCCTGAGCCCAATGGGGCATCATGGGCAATGACCTGTGAATCTTCCTTTTGGGCCCTCTCTCGACGGCCACCAGCTCCCAGCTTTCCTAGGTCAACTCTCTGGCACTCCCCTACTTGCTCTTAACTCACTCATTCAGTCCGATACTTACACAGTCTTATTTCCATGGCTGATTTAGTTAATTACTTTTCTCTACAGGGAGAAGTACCCACTAAAGGAAGTGATCTGTGCAGAGTAGGGATGCTTCCTGGGACAAACTTCCCAGCCAGATCCCAGCAGGCTGGGATGACTGATAATCCGGGCGATGGCCATGCAAAGGAATAAATACAAACTAGTTCAGCAGGAGTTACAGTTTATCTACAAAGCAGAGGCAAATGAACCTTTTACATATCATCTGCTGTGCATATGGCATTCGGGACAGTTTGTCTGAAGGTCAGGGCTAATTTAGAAAAAGTTCCTTTGTTCCTGGGACTTCTGTGCTGTGCAAGGTCATCCCCTGAAGCTAAGAATCCTGGTGCTTCCCGGAGTGGCTCAGCCCCAGCCAGTGTGGAGGAGGGAGGTTCCTCCTTTTAATGCCCTCTGCCCCCAGCACAGCCTGGGTGATGGCAGGGGGAGGCTGTCCTCTGTCCTCATCTGTGCCTTGTCCTGGTAACCAGAGAGAAATTTAACCCTTCTCCACCTAAACCACCTGAGCATGGTTTATTTATTAAGATCTCCAATGTTTTAAACCATGTGTCACCTCCAGTGACTTCATGACCTCCTTTTCTGGGCACTGTTGATGGGTGGAGCTCAGCCCCTGGGAACAGGGCCTGATTGTAGCAGTGAGTAATAGAAGTCAGGTAAAAATGTACGATTTCGAGACTTCTTACAAACAGATCATGCCAATGCTTTGGGGTCTTGTTGTCATTTACAAGGTCATTTTTAGTGACAAGTCTATTAGGCTCAAGTTGAATGACCTGGTATGAAGTCTCTTTTTCTTTCAATGGCTTACTTACAAACAAACAAAAGCTTCTTATGGATGTATTCTTCAATAAGATAAACACCTGTGTTGTGTTTATTTTCTAGATGCTATTGTGAAGTAAAAGCCAAGTGCTTATCCAAAACTTTTGCTTTTAAAATTTAAGGAAAGGATGAAGCTCCAGTGTATGACTCAGGAGAGGAGACACCAACTGTATACTCTGCATGCCAGCATCACCCCCTTACTAAATTTCCTTTTTTTATTTAATTAGGTTCACATTTGAAGGAAAATGAAGTCTGTTCACAGAGATTGCAAAAAGGTGAAACATGAATATGAGGACATGACTAATTAAAGACATCTAGGAAACAAAAGAACAAACATAGTATACAAACCATCTTGATACAAAAATCCTCCGGGTGGATATTTCAATTTCTCACCCAGATTTCCATTTCTTCTCTTCTTTCAGGCACATGCCCCATGGAAGTCAGGCACAGCCATGAGACTTGCTTTAGCCAATTAAATATGAACAGAGATAACATGTGTCACCTCCACATGGAGGCACTAGGAAGGCATTTGGAATTCTCCCACGCTCTCTTCCTCTGCCAGAGCATACTCTGAGGTCGCAAATTTGGATGACTGAGTTAAAAGATGGTGAAGTCTCCAACCTAGTTCCCTGAGTCTGGAAGACTGAAAAGTCAGCCCCCAATTCTTCCCCTCCTTGAATCTATACTCCCTTGCCATATAAATTTGAGGGCCTCTCCCTCTGACTCAGAGCTTAGCCAGACGACTGTCATCAAATCCTTCCATCTGCCATTAAGAAAACTAACATGACCCCTAAGGAGAGAAAATGAAGATGTTTCCACACTGAATATCAGCAAATAAAGGTGTATAAATGGGTCTCTATTCTGATTATTACAATCGCATTTCAGTTATTAAGCTTAGTATTTTTCAACACCCTAAGTTAAGTGATGATGATTCATCAACATAACAGCAAGGAATGTATTGTTCATTGAAGTGTCAGGGGTTTTGAATTCAATGTAAAGACAGTGTTTTTTTATAAAAACTAAGAATTTCATTATATCCTAGATTCCTGTAATAGGCTATGATGACAAAATATTTCAGTTTTGATTTGGATCTTTTAAATGCCTTCTAGTCATTGGTGTACAGTTATCAACACTCTCCAGCTAATCAATAAGCCGAAATACAAAAATGATGTGTCACCATGAGGGTTTAGTTCTAACTCCTCCTCTCTATAAATTGATAAAATGTTGCTTATTCAAGAATTATGTTAAAATGTGTGTGTGTGTGTGTGTGTGTGTGCATCTTCATGTGAGGGCATAAAGGCATGTTTTTAAAAAGCAACTATTTATAATCCGCATTGGAACACAGACTAGGCTCATCACAATTCTTTTCCAAAAGCAGCCAATTCATTTTGAGATATGCCAACAGTCATTA
This sequence comes from Cheracebus regulus, assembly GCA_963574635.1. NCBI lineage: Eukaryota > Metazoa > Chordata > Mammalia > Primates > Pitheciidae > Cheracebus > Cheracebus regulus. Next base: position 4,998 of record CAUYQU010087499.1, on the reverse strand, counting down.
TCCAAGGAGGTACAGAACAGGAGCACCACGTATCACCCCGACAGTAGCCTTCCCCAGTAAACAGCACAGAGCAAGAAATCCACTTCAACACCATCAGAAATGAAGAACTGCAGGTTCTTGGAGGCTAAATTTAAATTTTGTCTTTTCTAGACGTCAAATATAAGCCAGGAAATTACTCATATGCAAATATACATTGCAGTGCTGCATATGTATTCTTTAGAATCTTCAAGAAATAGGTCAGAGATACAACATAACTCTCAAGACATTGGAAAGCACATGAACTGCATGAAAACAGGGCTTCCATTTTCCAGATATTAGTTTCAGAATATCAGCTATATGTGCAACACTGAGGTCTCTCACAGACGCACAATACTATTACCTTGTTTTCAGAAGCAGACATAAAACCACAATTTTCTCAAAATAGTTAACATAATGGCTACAGTTACAATGCCAGTAACTAATTTCTCTTCATCAGTCAACTCACCAAAGAATATACAAATCAAGCCATTATAAGCCAACACAAAACACTTATTTCAGGATTACTTATAAAATAGCATCAACCTTAAGAATACTAATTCTGAATAATAACGAACACATACATGGAGACCCGATTCCATCTCTGAAACAACCTTTCCAGAAGGTGAGCATGGCGTCTTGCACGCCGGAGATGCAAAGCCTACCTGAGACAAGTGAAACAGTGTCTTTCTCCCATGAGATGACAGTGATGTACACCTCCACCGAGGAGGGGATAATGCACTTGAAGACTGCGACATTGCCTCTCATGGTTTTCTGGTCCTCCACACGGACTGTATAGGGCTCCCGTAAAACTGGAAGGCAGAAATAGACCTCAGTAAGGCACACAGTCAACAGGCTCGTTCTGAGAGTATCTCAATGTCATATACGCATTGCAGCACACACGCATCCATTGCATAACATATCTTTCTGGAAAACAGTTAAGATGCCTACATTTCATGTCCTTCATTGCCTGACTTAAGAAAACATTCACTCCCTTAACGTCACATGGTTGGGTGAGGTGGCTCATGCCTGTAATCCCAGCACTTTGAGAGGCCAAGATGGATGGATCACTTGTGCCCAGGAGTTTAAGACCAGCCTGGGCAATATGGCAACACCCTGTCTCTAGTAAAAATACAAAGTATTAGCTGGGCATGGTGGTGTGTGATTGTAGTCTCAGCTACTCAGGTGGCTGAGGAGGGAAGATTACCTGAGCTTGGGAGGTCGAGGCTGCAGTGACCTATAATCATACCACTGCACTCCAGCCTGGGTGAAAAACAAACAAACAAACACTACACTCTATACCAAAGGGCCAGAGTATAACCTAAAACAGTTAACACACCCCTTGAAGGTATCAGGAGATGTGAAGTAGCGTCATGAAAGAAAAGTTGCTGGCTCTGAAAAGTTATGATGATGACAAATTGCTCTTGGTCCTCTAAGGACCAGGGAATATCTTTATCTGACTGCAAAAAAATTAAACAAAAAATTCAAGCAAGGCAATTTTATAGGGAAGTCTTGAAAATTCTGAGGCAATCCAAATAATTTTTCATCAGTAAATTTTTAAATGACAGTTACAAAGCAGTTTTTGGAAACACTAATCTTGCTTCCTGTTGCTTAGGGAAAGATGTTGATTAGATGGTCTACTCAAACACTTTTAATAGGAGCATCCCAGAAAGAGTGCAGAGTGGACTTCCACATCCTTGGTGTCCAGAGCCTACCTGGCAGGCCCACCTGCCTGGGTCTAAATCCAAGTTCTGCCACTCCCTGATTGTGGGGCAGAGAGCAAACCCTCTCACTATCTATACCATGGGGATGATGTTGGTAACATCTGCACTCTACAGTGACTGGTGAATCAGTTAATGCAGGTGAAAAGTCACCAGTGTCTGCTATGAGCAGGCTGGGTAAGGCCACACTTACCAATAGCCAGAGATGGATCCCCAGGGTTTGGGGAAGATCTGTCTTCAGGGAAATAAGACATTGGTGAATCTAGTCCAAATTAGATGTGCCAGCCTTACTTCTTTAGAGCTTTGTTTTCCTCAAATTTAAAATGAGGGCACTGAGGTAGGAACCTCTTCAAGGTCTAAATCCTATAAGTGTACGATTTTTTAAGATGTTCACAGAGACAAACTATTTTCTAAACATCTAACTAGCTCACTTAAAGAATTAGTCACTTATTGGATAAATATGTGCCAAGAAAACTGGCCATGAAAATGGCTTCTAAAGACACGAACACACCAACAAAGCTAAAGGTGAATTTCTCAAGGGAAATCTCCCAGTAGGCAGAGGTGAGCTCTTTAGAAGAGGATTGTTCAGATTGGAGCTAACTTTATGATACGCTGAGCATTTTCCTAGTAAAGCATGTCTTTCATGAGAGTCTTGCTCTGCGGTTTCCATTTTTAACATTAGCTTTTAATTTTTTCCCAACTTGGAGAATTTCTTCATTCTTGTAACAAACCAGAGAGATTCTTCCAAGTATTGAAATCTTCTGTAACCCCCATCACTGTAATCCCCATGCAGCACGAGGTGAGGGTCCAAGCAGCAGTTCCACACCTCCTGCAGGAGGTCCACTAGGCAAACACTCAGGGCACCCAAGAGGCTGACCTCAGCAACAATATCCTTACACCTGGAGGAGGGAACTCACTTTGCACAGGAAGACTCCTGCATATGTAACCCTTCCTGGGGAGCTGAGGTCTACGGTAATAGATTAGAAAGAGACTACAAAGATACAGGCAAACTAATCAAACTCATCAGTAAGTGAGAATCTGGGTGTGCTGAGAAGCAGAAGACTGAGAAGAGAAGAGGAGGATGGAGGACAGAAGAGAGAGAGGGACTGGCCAACAGAGAGAGAGTCCACTGTCACAAGCATGGGACATGGTTTCAGTTTAAGCTCCTGTGTCTGTGTGATGTTTGTTTCTTTGCAATAAAATCACTCTGTCTCTCCAAACCTTCTCCAGACTGTGCTTTGAACATTAATGACTCAAGTGGGAGAATTTTCAATAGAAATCAAGGAAAGGGGTTGAGTTCTATGTATCAGCCAGGAAAGTGAGAAGATAAAATATTCACCTGTTTACCGGAAGATACAGGAAATGCCTTCCCCCCAGGTGCACAGCCCCACACTAGACAGGATCACAGGAGCCATAAAAATATGGGGTGACTGACCGGGGACATTCCTAGTGTTACCAACCAAGGTCCAGCGTCCTAGGAAACTCCTCAGTCCCAGCACTTACCCAGATATCACAGAGTGTTTTCTCCCCTCTAGCTATCCACTGGCCTCACCAGTACAAGGACACCTCAGTAGTCATAATTTTAAACCTGTGTGACTTTTGCTTTTCCAACCTCCAGGTCAGCCCAAGAAGCCCAGATCTGCTCAAAGCAGGGACAGCGCTGTGGTGCCCTGAATGCCAGCTTGCTCAGAGACAGGAAGCAGAAGAAAACTGCACACTCCCCATCTCTTCTCCTTATTCCATTACTCATGCCACAAAGACAGACCATGTAGCGAGCCTTTAAAAAATTATCTTAGAAAATACTTGGCATACAGGAGGTGTTCAATAAATATTTTGAGACTGAAAATATAGAAACACAGAACTTCCATTCTGGGAGAACTTCTAATCCTTTTATAGAATATACATGTATGTACATTTGAATTTATAGCCACTATCTATAGTTTTTCTTTTAATGTAAATTGAAGTTTTATTAAAGCTCTCCATCTTTGTAATAGAACATTGCTCCCGAGGTCCCCCATAACTTAAGATGCCAACATAGCTGTCCATGGGGATACACCTCTCAGAGTGCCATGTGAGTTTCCTGGGATCATAGTCAGCCCTGAAGACAGGTGCAGCCTTGATCATCATTCTACATCCAACTCCTGCTAACTCTGTAACAGAGACTAGGCTAGAAACCTGAGATGCAGGCAAAATAATAATAATAATAATACACTTTGTTTGAAATTTGATTAACATTTGCGTATAAGATAGAGTATTTTCTCAGTACTGTGCTTGGTATCATAAGCTAGGTTCTCCCCAGAGGTGGACCCCAAAAGGAGAAGCTTGGTTCAAGCAACTGAGGAAGGATACAATCCCCTGACAGGCAGGGAGAGTGTCAGTAGGGCAGGGAGGGAAGCTGCACAGCAGGGTATGGTTTTAGGTGAACTTCCAGCCATGGACATGCACAGCCTTGCAGAGGAGCAGGGATTCCCTGTTGTCAAAGCAGTCTGTCATTGGCTTAGAGCCAGCCTCAGGAGAATGGAATTCCCAGGCATTTCCCACTCTTCTTTCTGTGAAAGGTTCCAGTGCCCAAGCAATCCTCTGAAGGCTGCAAGTTCACATTCTTAGCAACCAGTGCACAGACTCTGGGGAACCTGTTCAGCAATGCCAGTAGGGTCTGCAATTGTTTTAGCCTTCATTAAGTAAAATTTAGCATCTTTTTTGGTAAAAGATCAGAAGAAAGAAAATCTCTGATAATATAACTTTGAAACAAAATCAGGCCTTTTTAATCAAATATTTTTATTGCGATATGAGTTGTTCATATTTTAGGGGTACACGTGATGTTTTGATGCCTGTACACAATGTATAATAATAAATCATGGTAATTAAAATAATCACTTCAACCTTTTCCCTGTGTTGGGGGCACTGTAAATCTTTTTTCTTCCAGCAATTTAAAAATATAAAATAAATTGTTAACTATAATTTCCCTACTGTGCCAGCAAATGTTAGAACTTATTCCTTCTATTTAACTGTATTTCCTTTACTGGGTAAGGAAATACACCTCCAATTTCCACAATCCTTCTCACCCACTGGTAACCATCATTCTATATTCTACTTTCATAAAATCAACTTTGATTGAGATATATGAATGAGACCATGTGATACATGTGTCTTTCTGTGCCTGACTTATTTCACTTAATATAATGTCCTCTAGATTCATCCATGTTGCCACAAATGACAGAATTTCATTCTTTTTTATGGTTGAACAATATTCCATTGTGTA
>CAUYQU010087498.1:0-11852 GCA_963574635.1 Cheracebus regulus | reverse complement strand
TGAATCTGAAGATTATGTGCCTTGGGGTTGCTCTTCTTGAGGAATATCTTTGTGGTGTTCTCTGTATTTCCTGGACTTGAATATTGGCCTGCCTTGCTAGGTTGGGGAAGTTTTCCTGGATAATATCCTGAAGAGTATTTTCAAGCTTGGAATGATTCTCTTCGTCACATTCAGGTACACCTATCAAACGTAGATTAGGTCTTTTCACATAATCCCATATTTCTTGGAGAATTTGTTTATTCCCCTTTACCCTTTTTTCTCTAATCTTGCCTTCTCATTTTATTTCATTGAGTTGATTTTCGACCTCTGATATCCTTTCTTCTGTTTGGTGAATTCGGCTGTTGAAACTTGTGCATGCTTCGTGAAGTTCTCGTGTTGTGTTTTTCAGCTCCATCAATTCACTTATATTCCTCTCTAAGTTGTCCTTTCTCGTTAGCATTTTGTCAAATCTTTTTTCAAGGTTCTTAGTTTCTTTGCATTGGGTTAGAACGCGTTCTTTTAGCTCACAGAAGTTTCTGATTACCCACCTTCTGAAGCCTGATTCTGTCATTTCATCACACTCATTCTCCATCCAACCTTGTTCCCTTGCTAGTGAGGAGTTGTGATCCCTTGTAGGAGGAGAGGTGTTCTGGTTTCAGGTGTTTTCATCCTTTTTGTGCTGGTTTCTTCCCATCTTTGTGTTTATCCACCTGTCGTCTTTGTAGTTGCTGACTTTCAGATTGGGTCTCTGAGTGGACATCCAGTTTGTTGATGATGAAGTTATTTCTGTTTCTTTGTTTTCCTTCTAACATTCAGGCCCCTCTGCTGTAGGACTGCTGTTGTCCACTCCAGGCCCTGCTTGCTTGGGGATCACCTGCAGCAGCTGCAGAACAGTAAGGGTTGCTACCAGTTTCTTCTTCTGCTATCTTTGTCCCAGAAGGATACCCGCCAAATGTCATCTGATCTCTCCTTTTTAAGGTGACTCTTTGGATATACAGGGGTCAGGGAGCTGCTTGAGGAAACAGTCTGTCCTTTATAGGAGCTCAAGTGCTAAGCTGTGAGCTCCGTTGTTCATTCAGAGCTGTTAGACAAGTATGTTTAAGTCTGCTGCAGCAGAACTCATAAACCCCTTTTTTTTCTCCAGGTGTTCTGTCCCAGGGCGTTAGGGCTTTATTTATGAGCTTCTGTTGTGCTGCTGCCTTTTTTTTTCAGGGCTGCCCTGCCCAGCAAGGAGGCAGTCTAGTCACTGTCTGCCTGCAGAGGCTTTGCTGAGCTGCTGTGGGCTCCGCAGAGCTGCTGTGTGAACTTCCCTGCAGTCCTGTTTATATGGGTGTAGTTAGAACTGCGTCGGCAATGGTGGCCCACCTCTGTAATGGCGGACTCTCTCTAATGGCGGGTTGCCTCGGCAATGGCAGGCTGCCTCAGCAATGGCGAACTACCTCCATAGTGGTGAAGTGCCTCGGTAATGGCGGACGCCCCTCCCCCACATAACTGGACCATCCTGGGTTCAGCTGTGCTTGCTGTGAAACTCTCAACCCAGAGCATTTACAATTGCTGTTCTTCTTCTGTGGGGGTAGGACCAGCCGAGCCTGATCACCTGGATCCCTGCCTCAGAGCCTTTTTTTTATTATTATTAGTTGAATGGTTGACTCTCTCGCAGGTGTTCCCGTCATGTGTTGAAAAGGCTTCGAGATCTATGTGATTTCCCGTGCAGCAACCCACTGCACCAGCTGAAACAGCGGTGCTGAGATTCGTGACGCTTTTCTGCCTGGGAATCTCCTGGCCTGGCTCCCTGTTTCAGACCTCTTTTTAATCAGATGAATTGGTGGCTCTGCCTTCCTGCAGCTTCACTCGCCAGCTAAAAGGGCACCCAGACCAGTGTATTTTGTATGGAGAACCACCGTGCTGGGGCACCGGCAAAAGAGGCGTGCCTGCCAAAACAGCTGTGCTGGCGACCCATGGGGCTCCTCTGCCTGGGAATCTCCTGGTCTGTGTGCAATAAAAATCCATCTGGAAGTGTGGTGTCCAGTCGCCCACTGCACTTTCACTGGGAGCTGCAATCCTGAGCTACTCCTAATTGGCCATCTTGGATCTTCCCCTCCTGGGATAAATTCTATTATTTATAGTATGTAATTCTTTTTTAAATTACTGGGTTTGCTTTACTGTTATCTTTTCAAGGAATTTTCTGTGGATAATAAAAAGAGATAATAGTATGTAGTACTCCCACCTCCATCTTGATGCCTAAAATAATTCTTGTCTCATTAATATATCTGCATAATACTTGCCTCATGGAATGAGTTGAGATAAAATTCCTCCCATTATATTGTTGGTAACAATTTGTGAAAGATTCGAATAATTACTTTTTAAAATGTTTGATGGTATTTATTAATAAAGACATATAAGTCTGGGCTTTTCTTTGTGGTTATATTTTTAATTACTAACTCTATGTATTATAGATTTGTTCATTTTTTTTTCTTTAACTTTCATTTTAAGTTCAGGGGTACATAGGCAAGATGTGCCAGTTTGTTACATAGGTAAACATGTGTATGGTGGTTTGCTGAACAGATCAACCCATCACCCAGGTATTAAGCCCAGAGTCCATTAGCTATTCTTCCTGATGTTCTCCCTTTCCCTGGCCCACTCCCAGGCCACCTTAGTGTGCATTCTTCCTTCCATGTGTTTATGTGTTCTGATCATGCAGCTCCCACTTTTAAGTGAGAATATGCAGTGTTTAGTTTTCTGTTCCTTCATTAGTTTACTGAGAATAACAGCTACCAGCTCCATCTATGTATTTGCAAAAGACATTATTTTATTCCTTTTAATGGCTGCATAGTATTCCATGGTGTTTATATACCAGATTTTCTTTATCCAGTCTATCATTGATGGACATTTGGATTGATTCCATGTCTTTGCTATTGTGAATAGTGCCATAGTGAACATGTGCATATATCTTTATAATAGAAGAATTTATATTCCTTTGGGTATATACTCAATAATAAAATTACTGAGTCAAATGGTATTTCTGCCTCTAGGTCTTTGAGACATCACCACACTGTAATTCACAATGATTGAACTAATTTACACTCCCAGCAACAGTATAAAAGGGTTTCTTGTCCTCCACCACCTTGTGAGGATCTAGTGTTTCTTGACTTTATTAATAATCATTATTCTGACTGGCATGAGATGGTATCTCATTGTGGTTTTGATTTGCATTTCTGTAATGATTAGTGATGTTGAGATTTTCTTACATATGTTTGTTAGCTGCATTAGTGTCCTCTTTTGAGAAGTATCTGTTCATGTCCTTTGCCTACTTTTTAATGGGGGTGTTTGTTTTCTTTTTTTGTAAATTTGTTTAAGTTTCTTGTAGATTCTGGATATTAGACCTCTTTCAGATGGATAGATTGCAAACATTTTCTCCCATTCTGTAGGTTGTCTGTTCACTCTGATAATAGTTTCTTTTGCTGTGCAGAGACTCTTTAATTAGATCCCATTTGTCAATTTTTGCTTTTGTTGCAATTGCTTTCAGTGTTTTTGTCATGAAATCTTTGCCTATGCCTATGTCCTGAATGGTATTGCCTAGATTTTCTTCTAGGGTTTTATAGTTTTGGGTTTTATATTTAAGTCTTTAATCTATCTTGAAATAATTTTTGTATAAAATGTAAGGAAGGGGTCCAGTTTCAATTTTCTGTCATGGATCAGCTGGCTGTAGGTGTGCCTCTGACTTCTCTAGTCTGTTTCATGTTTCTGGTCTGTGTCTGTTTTGTACCAGTATCATTCTGTTTGGTTACTATAACATTATAGTATAGTTTGAAGTTGGGGAGAATGATACATCCAGCTTTGCTCTTTTTGCCTGGGATTTTCTTGGCTATATGAACTCTTTTGGCTCGATATGAATTTTAAATTAGATTTTTCTAATTCTGTGAAGAATGTCAATGGTAGTTTAATGGGGATGCATTGACTGTATAAATTACTTTGGGTAGTATGGCCATTTTCATGATACTGATTTTTTCTATTCATGAGCATGGAATGTTTTTTCCATTTGTTTGTGTACTCTCTGATTTTTTTAAAGCAGTGGTTTGTAGTTCTCCTTGAAGAGTTCCTTCACTTCCCTTGTTAGCTATATTCCTAGGTATTTTATTTTCTTTGTAGCAATTGTGAATGGGAATTCATTCATAATTTGGCCTCAGCTTTCCTGTTGTTGGTAAATGAAAGTGCTAGTGATTTTGGCACATTGATCTTGTATCCTGAGATTATGCTGAAGTTGCTTATCAGCTTTAAGAAGCTTTCGGACTGAAACAATGGGGCTTTCTGGATACAGGATCATGTTATCTACAAATAGAGAGTTTGATTTCCTCTCTTTCTACTTGAATATGCTTTATTTCTTTCTCTTGCCTGATTGCTCCAGCCAGAACTTCAAATACTATGTTGAGCAGGAGTGGTAAGAGAGGGTATCTTTGTCTTGTGCCAGTTTTCAAGAGGAGTGCTTCCAGCTTTTGCCCATTCACTGTGATATTGGCTGTAGGTCTGTCATATATGGCTCTTACTATTTTGAGGCATATTCCTTCAATCTCTAGTTTATTGTTTTTAACATAAAGGATGTTAAATTTTATTGAAGACCTTTTCTGTATCTATTGAGATAATCATGTGGTTTTTGTCATTGATTCTGTTTATGTGATAGTTTACATTTATTGATTTGCATATGTTGAACCAGCCTTGCATCCCAAGGATGGAACTGACTTGATCATGATGGATAAGTTTTTTGATGTGCTGCTGGATTAATTTTGCCAGTATTTTATTGAGGATTTTTGCATTCTATGTTCATCAGTGATATTAGCCTGAAGTTTTACTCTATTGTTTTATCTCTGCTCGGTTTTGGTATAAGGATGATGCTGGCATCATAAAATGAGTTAGGGAAGAGTCCTTCCTTTTCAATTGTTTGGAATAGTTTCAGTAAAAATGGTACCAGTTCTTCATTGTACCTCTGATAGAATTCAGTTGTAAATCCATCTGGTCCTTGGTTTTTTTTGGTTGGTAGGCTATTTATTGCTACCTCAATTTCAGAACTTGTTATTGGTCTTCAGCAATTCAGTTGCCTCCTTGTTTAGTTTTGGGAGGGTGTATGTGTTCAGGAATTTATTCATTTCTTCTGTATTTTCTAGTTTATATGCATAGAGATATTTACAGTATTGTCTGATGGTTGTTTTTATTTCTGTGGGGTCAGGGGTGATATCCTGCTTATCATTTCTGATTGTGTCTATTTGGCTCTTCTCTCTTTTCTTCTTTTTTAGTCTAGATAGTGGTTTATTTTATTGATGTTTAAAAAAAAACTAGCTCCTGGATTTATTGATTTTTTTTTAAAAGGTTTTTTTTTTTTTTGTCTTTATTTCCTTCAGTTCTGCTCTGATCTTGGTTATTCTCTTCTGCTAGCTTTGGGTTTTGTTTGCCCTTGGTTCTCTACTTCTTTTAGTTGTGATGTTAGGTTGTTGATTTGAGATCTTTCTAGCTCTTTGATGCGGGTATTTAGTGCTATAAATTTTCCTCTTGACACTGCTTTAGGTGCATCCCAGAGATTCTGGTATATTGTCCCTTTATTCTCATTAGTCTCAAATAACTTCTTGATTTCTGCCTTCATTTCATTATTTACCCAGGAGTTATTCAGGATGAGGTTGTTCAATTTCCATATAGTTGTGTGGTTTTGAGTAAGGTTCTTAATGTTGAGTTCAAATTTGCTTGCGTCATGGTCTAAGAGACTGTTATAAATTAAGTTCTTTTACATTTGCTGAGGAGTGATTTACTTCCTATTACGTGATCAATTTTAGAGTAAGTGCCTGGTGGCAATGAGAATACTATAGATTCCCTTGTTTTTAGGTGGAGAGTGCTGTAGATAACTAACAGGTCTGCTTGATTCAGAGCTGAGTTCAGGTACAGAATATCTTGTTAATTTTCTGTCTCAACAATCTGTCTAAAATATTAGTCAGTGGGGTGTTAACGTCTACCACTATTATTGTGTGGGAGTCTAAGTCTCTTTGAAGGTCTTTAAGAACTTGCTTTATAAATCTGAGTGCTTTTGTATTGGGTGCATATATATTTAGGATAGTTAGCTCTTCTTGTTGAATTAAACCCTTTAACATTATGTAATGAGCTTCTTTGTCTTTTTTTGGTCTTTGTTGGTTTAAAGTCTTTTTTTTTTCTTTTTCTGATGTAGTTTGACTCTTGTTGCCAACACTGGAGTGCAACGCTGCCATCTCGGTTCACTGTAACTTCTGCCTCCCAGGTTCAAGTGATTCTCCTGCCTCAGCCTCCCAAGTAGCTGGGATTACAGGCATGTGCCACCATGCCTGGCTAATTTTATGTTTTTAGGAGAGACAGGGTTTCTCCATGTTGGCCAGGCTGGTCTCGAACTCCTGATCTCAGGTGATCTACCTGTCTTGGTCTCCCAAAATGCTGTGATTACAAGTGTGAGCCACTGTGCCTGGCCCAAAGTCTGTTTTATCAAAAACTAGAATTGCTTTTTTTCTGTTTTCCATTTGCTTGGTAAATTTTCCTTGATCCATCTATTTTGAGCCCATGTATGTCTTTGTACATGAAATGGATATCTTAAAGATAGCATACCAATGAGTCTTGACTACTTATCTAGCTTGGCATTCTGTGTCTTTTAATTAGGCATTTAGCCCATTTACATTTAAGGTTAGTATTGTTATATGTGAATTTGATCCTGTCATCACGGTGCTAGTTTATTAATTTGCAGACTTGTTTATGTAGTCACTTCATAGTGTCACTGGTCTGCATACTTTAGTTTGCTTTTGTAGTGGCTGGTAATGGTTTTTCCTTTCTACATTTAGTCCTTCCTTCAGGAGCTTTTGCAAGGGAGGCCTCGTGCTGACATATTTCCTCAGTATATGCTTGTCTGAAAAGGATATTATTTTTCTTTTGCTTATGAAGCTTAGTTTGGCTGGATATGAAATTCTTTTCTTTTAAGAATGTTGAATATTGGCCCCCAATCTCTTCTGGCTTGCAGGTATTCCACTGAGATGTCTGCTGTTAGTCTGATGAGTTTCCCTTTGTAGGTAACTTGGCCTTTCTCTCTGGCTGCCCTTAACATTTTTTCTTTCATTTTGACCTTGGAGAATCCGATGATTAAGTATCTTAGGGCTGATCTTACTGTGGTTCTCTGGGTTTCCTGAATTCAAATGTTGACCTGTCTTGCTGGGTTGGTGAAGTTCCATTGGATGATATCCTGAAGCATGTTTTCTAATTTGGTTCCATTCTCTCCATCTTTTTCAGGTACCTTAATTAGTCATAGGTTCAGTCTTTTACATGCTTCCACATATCTTGGAGGTTTTGTTTGTTCCTCTTCATCCTTTCTTTCTCTATTCTTGTCTGCCTATCTATTTTAGAAAGATAATCTTCAGGCTCTGAGAGTCTTTCCTTCACTTGGTCTATTCTGCTATCGATACTTGTGATTATCTTGTGAAGTTCTTGTGTTTTTTTAGCTCCATCAGGTTGATCATGTTCCTCTGTAAACTGGCTATTCTGGTTATTAGTTCCTGTATTGTTTTTATCTTGATTGCTAGCTTCTTTGCATTGGGTTAGAACATACATTTTTAGTTCAACAAAGTTTGTTATTACCCACCATCTGAAGCCTACTTTCAGCCATCTCGGCCTCAGCCCAGTTCTGTGCTCTTACTGGAGAGAAGCTGTGGTCATTTGGAGGAGAAGCAGCACCCTGGCTCTTTGAGTTTCCAGCATTTTTGCTTTGATTCTTTTTCATCTGCATGGGCTTATCTACATTCCATCTTTGAGGTTACTGACTTTTGAATAAGGTTTTTCTGTGGTCTTTCTTGTGGATGTTGTTGTTGCTTTATGTTTGTTTGTTTTAATAGGCCACTCTTCCAGTAGGGCTGCTGCAGTCAGCTGGGGTTTCACTCCAGAACCTAGTCACCTCAGCCCCTCCTGCACCTGCAGGTATCACCAGGGAAGGCTGCAAAAAGCAAAGATCGCAACCTGCTCCTTCCTGTGGGAACTCTGTCCCAGGGGGCACTGACCTGAAGCCAACTAAATGCCTCCGTAGGAGGTGTCTGGAGACCCCTTTTGGGAAGTCCCACTGAGTCAGGAGAAATGTAATCAGAGACTCACTTAAGCAGCCTGGCTGTCCCTTGACAGAGCAGGTGCACTGCCCTGACTGCCCAGCCTCTATAGAGCCAGCAGCCTGGAAAGACTAAGTCAGCTGAATCACAGAGACAGCAGCTGCCCCTGGCCCTGGGGATTCCATCCCAGAAAAAGATCAGAGTTTATTTGTATAACTCTGACTGGAGTTGCTGAAATTCCTTCAGAGAGGCCCTTCCCAGTGAGGAGGGATGTACTGGGGGTCGCACAGCAGCTGGGCTTCCTTGAGGAGAATCCCTCTGGTCTTTGGTGCCAGCAGGCTAGAACTGCCAACTTGAACCACAAATGTGGCAGCTGCCCCTCCTGCTGGAACTCGGTCCATCTCAGGCTGTCTCCAGCCTGCTGCTGCTGGCCAGCTGGAATTCCAAGCCAGTGGGTGTTAATTTGTGAGGTGCTATGAGAGTGGAGCCTGCAGAACGACACTACTTGGCTCTCTGGATTCAGGTGCCTTCCTAGAAAAATCCATGGGATCTCTTGCCTTGCCAGAATTCCTAAGGTGGAGAATGCAAAAATCCTGGGTTTCCCTGCATGCTTGAGCAAGTGGCCACTCTGTTGAGACTGTGCACAGCTCTGTGCTTTGGACACAAGCCTCTGGTGACATGGGCTCCCAAGGGGATCTCCATGTCCTTGGGTTGCAAAGATCTATAGGAAAAACATGGTTTGCTGGGAAGGGTCATACAATCACTCACCACCTCCCTTGGCTGGTAGTGGAGGCTTCCCTGCCTCCTTGCCTCTCCTGGCCTCAACCTGCTTTCCCTCACTCTCCATGGGTCAAGCAGTCTGCTAACTCGGTCCTAATGTCAGAACCTGGATACCTCAGTTGAAGGTACAGAATTCACTTGCCGTTTCGTGAGAGGCACGGATTGCAGGTGCTTCTAGTTGGCCATTTTGGCCCCTCTTGGTACTTAAATTTATTTTTGTAATTTTATCAGATTTTGAACATATATTGATTTTTTATATAACATTATGTAACTCTTAACATTTTTAATCTGGATTCTTATTATTAGACTTTTTTCTGTTTTCTAGTTTTTGTATGATTAACAACCCTATGCTCACAATAAGGAACTATTTCTCCTATTGTTTTATCTGCAGGTATAGACAATAATAGTCTTAGAATTGGGAGTTATTCCTGGTTTTTCCTTAGCAATGTACATTTTCTTTTTTAGTTCTTACCTACATTTTGCTTTTCCTAGTGTATTTTGGACCCCTAAGACTCTTTACCTTGGTGGATATCAAAATGGTCTGCTTCTATGCAACTTGAACTTATACACTTAAAGGTTGAATTTATCTTCTAGCCTGAGGGTATATTTTTCATCCTGAAGCCTGGGCATTTTACTATGAAAAGTAGAAGTTGTTCTAGTTAATCTAATGTAATCTGATATTGAATCTGTACCAGAAATAGTGAAACAAATCTAAGGGTACACTAATGACTCGGCTAGAATCCATCAATTCCCATTGTGACCTTTACAATCTGAAATTCATGCCACTTTTTACATATTTCTATCTTTAACTACATTGTGCTGCTCAGAATTATGATTCCTGAGAGGTGTTATTAGTTGTACAGAAGAAAGAATGAGATACTATTTGTTATCCTAAATATATGTTCCTTACCAATATTATTAGTAAAGTGGGATTCTGTTTTCCTAGTAGGTAAAGAACATACAATCAAAATTGTGGAGGGCAAGTTGGGCATTTTTAGTCTGCTCCTTTTATGAGTAGGAAGGTCTCTTCAGTTTTTCAAAACAGTATCCATTAAGTTCATAATTTGGGAAGATTTTGGAAAAGTGAAAACATTACCTTGTAGAACTTAGAAATTTTAGCTAGAGAGTATGGATATTTCAATATAGTTGATAGATTGACATGCCTTCTGGAAAAGTCATTTTTACAGTAATCACATAGTTTTGGAACTCATAGAACTGAAGAATACATGTAGGAGATAATGTCCCCCTAGTTGTTTTACTCAGTTGACTCTCACTTGATGAAGATGGGCCGATGTTAAAAGATGCCATCACTTTCCATTATACATGTTTGAGAAGAGATGAGAAGCATCCCATAGTAGAGAAGCCTTTTCCTGACATTTATGGTAGAAGAGGATTCTTCATTTATAGTATTGATGACATGTTGAACAGATTAATGGTATTTTTCATTTTTTCATTATCATTATTATTGCCATGTTTTGCTGGATTAGTATTCTGGACAATTAAAATGTTTTCTATTTCTTTCATGTTCTTTATTCTACGGCAGGAATTGATAAACCACTCTTGATTATGTGATGGACTTTTTGTACCAGGCACTGGGATAAAGAGGTGAAAACATAATCTGTTTATAGCATACAGATAATAACTAGAAATCTTAATCTCTTCTTTCTCTGAGATTCTTAGGTTTGCCTGGAGCCTGGAGCCCTTTAGTGATGTCATGAATATTTGGTTTTTGGTGTTGAAAGTATAGGTTTCATGCCAAACCCAATAAAGTCTTATATTCTCTTTGTCTCTATTTCAATTTTAAAGACCTTCAAGCTGAGCATTTCAATAAATATTAGCATCACAATCTGAAGATTTTACTTTGATCTCTATATTTGATTTATTGATTGTTTTTAATTTGTAGTAATATGCCACTGATTAAATTCACATTGTGCAATTCAGTAGCTATGGTTTCTAGATTAAAAACATATGTGACTTGCAAAAAAAGCATGTTTTATGAAAGTTTGGATACTCTGTTTTCTCATGGTTCAATAAAAACCTCAGCTTATTGAATTTCAACTCATAGTGCAAGGCACAACTCTTTAGTTAAGCCTTTTTCAGTTTGGCTATAAGCATCTTATTACTCCAAAAACCTGAAAGCTCAGCATTTTTTTTTTTTTTTGCTGATTTTATACCTAATGTGTTTCCAATGGCAGTCATAAGTGCAACTATTATTATGAGTTTTATATATAAACATACATCTTCTGCAAGTCTGCCAGAAGTAGCAATAAACACAACAAACTGTAGTTTTAGATCCCTTGGGCAAGAATCAAATATGTATTCATTTCTATCTATAAATTTTAATTATGGATATATTACATTAATAATAAAATCCTAAAAAAATCCTTACATATATCTAAAGATAGCTTTACAGTGAAAGCATAAAAGCATAGCCTGATATCAATGGACAACTACCATATGTAGGAAACCAGGGCATGGCTTTTCTCTCTTAAAGAAAATGAAGATGGGATTTACTATTAAATATCTTTCCCATATGAGAATTTAAAAAGTCTCAAACACATTTTGTTACTATTAAGATATGACTGTGTGTGTGTGTGTGTGTGTGTGTGTGTGTGTGTAATTAATTCACTCTACTAAGTGTTTCATTATAAACTGAACTTGGTCCAACTCTGTTTTTGCAAGTCACATGCTGTTTATTCAATTGACTTTCAGACATTTCTTTCCTTGAGGTTGCTCAAAATTAACATATCTAATACGGAATCCCTCTACACATAGCCCTTACTAAGTGATTTTTGAAAAAAAATACTAAATGACTTAGAGCCGGAGAATACCAGTTTTCCTGGCAGTTTAAGCCAGAAAATGCCACTCTGCTTACATCACCAGCTCTATTAATTTAACAAATGAAAAAATCCTCTGTATTTCACCACCATTGTCTCGTTTCAAACGTTTAACATTTCTCATAGGAATTTCTGAAATAACTTCAAGCTAATTCTTCTGGTTTAAAAG
>CAUYQU010087497.1:0-76481 GCA_963574635.1 Cheracebus regulus | reverse complement strand
GCGTCCACTCACCCTCTGCACTTTCACTGGGAGCTGCAATCCTGAGCTGCTCCTAATCCACCATCTTGGATCTCTCCCACTTCAATTCTTTTAAATTTGTTGAGGTTTGTTTTATTGCCCAAGTTGTTTTGGCAAGTTTCCATGCCTGCTTGAAATAAATATGTATATATTCTGCAGCTTTCAGGTGGACACTTTTACGTATGTCCCTTAGATCTTATTTTCTGAAAAAGCTTTGTCTTTGCTAAATTTTCTATTAATATCTCTATTAGTAGCTGAGAGGGAGGCATTAAAGTTCCAAACTGTAATGTCTACGTCTCCTCTCAGCCCTTGTTTCACATATGTTAAGCTCTGCTATTTGGTACATATACATTTAGAATCAGTATATATTTCTGATGGATTAAATCTTTTATTATTATGTAATGATTCTTTTTATCTCTAGTAATTTCTTTGCTTTTAAAATTTTATTATCGTTTTTATGATATATTGTTTTCTATCCTTTTGCTTTCAACCTACTTTCGTCATTGAATTTGAAGTGAGTTTGTATTTAGACCATTTGCATTTAGCGTACTTACTGATAGGTTCCTGTTTATGCCTTTTTCCCACCTCCCTCCCACTCCCGTTTGTTTCCTATGTTTCTTATTCCTCTCTCTCTTCTTACCATTTCTGAATTACTTAAACACATTTTAGGATTTCATCTAGACTTATGATATTTTTGAGTATATCTCTTTTTATATTTTTTGTAGTAGTTGCTCTGGGTATTATAATGTTCATATATTGCTATTAGTAACATTTTACTACTTTGAGTAGTAAACATTTTAATGCTTTGAGTAAAATGTGGAGGCATCATTTCCATTTAGATAGGTCTCTTTTCTTTCTCGACCTTTAAATGTCTGGAATATCAAATGAAGTTACAGTTTTGTTTTACTTATCAAATATTATCCACAAAACTCACGGTGAAAAGGATGCTTGTTTTATGTAATCATATTTCTGCACTTTCCTTTGTTTCTTTCTTCCTTCCCGGTGCTCCAAGATTCTTTCTGTCATCATTTTCTATTTGTTTGAATTTTTCTTAAAATTTAAAGGTAAGTCTGATAGAGGCAAATTCTTTTAGCTTTCTTTCATTTCAGTTTGTCGTTATTTCCCCTTCTTTCCTGAAGGATGGTTTCACTGGATATAAAGTTCACAATTGACACTTCTCTTTTTTTTCAGCACTCCAACAATATGTCACTTCCTTTTAGCATTTATGGTTTCAGATGAGAAATCTGTTGTTACATGAATTGATTATCTTAATCAGTGTAGAATGCTATAATAAAAATACCATAGAATCGGTGGCATATAAACAAGATAAATTTGTTTCTCCGAGTTCTAGAGGCTGGAAATCAAGATCGGTATGCCAGCATGGTCAATTTCTGGTGAGGGTCCTCTCTTTGGTTGAAGATTGCCATCACCTCATTGTACTCTCACATTCTGGAAAGTGTACAAGAGAGCTCTTTTATAAGAGAGCTTTCTAACATCTATTAAAAGGCACTAATCACATTCTTAAAGGCTTCACCCTTATGACTTAATTACCATCCAAATATTCTCACCTAATAATACCATCACCTTGGGGATTAGGATTTCAACATATGAATTTGGGGAAGACATAAACAGTCAATTCATAACATTATTTATATCTCTTTCTTTGTTAGTAGAGTGTTGTTCTCTTTGGCTATTCTCAAGATTTTTTTCCTGAATTTTGGTTTCCAAAAATTTTATTGTATGTCTGATGCAGATTTATTTTGTTTCAAATTTGCTCAGCTTCTTCATTCTGTAGGTTTCTGTTATCATCAAAATGTAGGAAATTTTCAGACATTATTTTTTCAAATACTCTTTCAGCTCCATTCTTTTTTTCCCCCTCTCTTCTTTTGAAAATCTGATGTTAGGAATATTAGATTTTTTGTTATTGTTTTACAGGTCATGAACCTTTGCTTAAATTTTTTTCAGTCTGTTTTATTAGCTTTTCAGATAGATAACTTTGATTCATCTGCTCTCAAGGTCACTGATTTTTATCATATTTTTTCCAATCTACTGTTAAACACATCCAGCAAGTTTTATTTTTATTAGTATTTTATTACAATATGTTTTAATTCTATATATTTTCAATTTGGTTCCTTTTATGGTTTGCATTTTTTGCTGAGATTTTCCTATTTTTTAATTTGTTTCAAGAGGAATTAATAGTTGATTGATAAAACATCTTTATTTTAATTGACAATTGTATATACACTATTATACATATTATTATATAGTACATATACATAAAGTAGAACAATGTGATATTTTCATATATGTATATCTGGTGGAATGATTAAATCAAGCTAATTAGCTTATCTAGCATCTCAAATATTTATGACTTTTAGTGGTGAAAACATTTGAAATTATTTCTGTTAGCTATTTTGAAATATATATTATTATTAATTATAGTCACCATGCTGTGTAATAGAACACCAGAACTTATTCCTTCTATCTAGGTAAAACTTTGTACTTCTGATCAAAGTCTCCTCTTTCCCTATACACCCACTGCCCCAGCTTCTAGTGACCACCATTCTACCCTCTACTTTGATGAGTCTGCCTTTTTTAGATTATACATATAAGTAAGATCATAAGATATTTGACTCTCTATGCCTGGCTTATTTCACTTAACATAATGTCCTGTAGGTTCACCCATGTTGTCACAAATGACAGAATTTCCCAGGTTTTCTAAGGCTGAATATTATTTTATTGTGTATATATACCACATTTTTCAATCCATTCATTTGTTGATGGACTGATAAAGCATTTTTATAAATGCTTCTTTATAAATTCTGCTTAATATTTGCCAGATAGCTCCAGCATTTGATTCTTCTCAGTATTGGCATCAGCCAATTACCTTTTCTAATTGTTATGATTTTATTGGTTCTTAGTGTGATGGGTAATTTTCAATTATATCATAGACATCTAGTCTATTATGTTAGGAGATTCTAGGTGCTATCTGAATCATTATTTTAGCAGCCAGTTATCTTATTTATACTTAGCACACAGGTCTTTGCCTACTCTTGTGGGCTGTGGTTTCAATAACTTCTTACTTTTAAGAGATTTTGTGGTATTCCTTTGGTCATTTGGCTTTTCCTGGTGCTACTGGGACTGAACACTGGTTCCTGCTGGTGCTGCCTGATCAGGTAAACGGGGTTCTCTTTGTGTGTGGGATGTCTACTGGATCAAAGGTGTGATAGGGTTCCTCTTACTCTTACTGGTGCTCTTCAATTCCTTGATATCTCTGCACAGTGAAAGGGAATCTCAGGTTCATGGGTTCAAAGAGGCTTTCAGGACCTGGCTACTTATGTGAATGAGACCTTCTTACCGGTTCTGCCCACTAGTCCCATGTCTGTGTGTGGTGGGGAAGGAGTGTCTCATTCCATCAGAGACAAAGAGGATCCATCACCCAGCCACTTATTTTGACTGGGTCCTTCGGGCCAATTCTGCCACATGCCCCACTATCTCTAGGTGGAATAAAAGAGTCTTAACCCAGGGGGATAAAGTGATCCTGGACCGGGCCTTTTGCTATGTTCTTATTGTGAATTCCTCTTTCCACCTCAGTATCTCTCAGTAGGGGAGAGGAGTCTCAGAATCACTATTATTCATGCAGCTCTCCATCAATCACCTTTGTTGATTGTGTTCACTTACCTGATATTGTCACAGGGGCTCCCTTTAGCTATAAGAGAGGAATGAGTCTGTCTGGGCTAATATTGACAGCCTCGGGTCAGAAAATGCCAGGTCTGGTTAATTTTCTTCTGTTGGAGAGGTACAAAACTCCCTGCCAGTATTTTTCCTCTAATCTTAGGATTCCAAACCAATTTGTTTTTTTTTTTAAACCACATTTTTAGAATTATCTTTGAGCTGTCTCTTGACCTATGGCCACAGTTTATAGTTGTATTTGGCAGGGAAGAATAGAGAGAAATGAGTCCATGCCACCTTGCCCATACCAGAAGCCCAACAGTACATTAATGAATTTTACATTGACTCATGCCTGTAATCCCAGCACTTTGGGAGGCTGAGCGGGCAGGATTACTTGAGGCCAACAGTTAAAGACCAGTGTGGACAACATAATGAGACCCCATCTCTACAAAATTATTTTTTAATTAGCCAGCCATGCTGGCCTGCACCTGTAGTCCTAGTTATTCAGGAGGCTGAGGTGGGAGGATCACTTAAGCCCTGGAGTTTAAGGTTACAATGAGCTATAATCAGGCCACTGTACCCCTCCCTGGGTGACAGAGCAAGGTCTTATCTCTAAAAATAAAAACTAAAAATAAATTTCCATACTAATGCTAATATAGTCTTTTTTATCCCTTTATAATTTTCTCCCCACTTCAAAACACTGAATCAACAAACATACTCTGTGACCTTAAAAACTGTAACAATCAAATGTTTTCCATTAATTTTTTAATAAAATATAATTATGATTCTTATGTAGGTATAAAAAAAAATGAAAACCTAAAATTCTGACCTGAATAAGATGACTGAGATTATTCAGCTACATATAGAAACCGTTTACATATGGAAATTTATTATTTTTAAAAGCTTAACCTGCCAAATTAAAATATTGCAAAAAAATGCTTACCAATCATGCCTCTAAATTCATTATCATTTAAATAGCATTTATTAGTCCTAAAATGTTGGAGGACATATTTCATTCATTACTAAATGTCAACAAATGCTGTAAAAATCTACTATCTTTAAGAAACAATCAGAATTAAACAAGAAATGTAAGAAAAAGATTATTGTTATTCTTTAAATCAGTAAGAAAAGACTTCTGAAATTCTCCAGTTCAGTGCTTTGGGACACCAGTGCACTGAGTGACTTTATGCAAGATTGTACCCTAAGCAAAATAGGACATAGGCCTTTCTGAGGCAGTTATACTCAAACACTAATTTCAGTTTTAAAATATAATTTATTATATTAGTCTGTTCTCATGTTGCTATAAGGACATACCTGAGACTGGGTAATTTATTAAGGAAAGAGGTTTAATTGACTCACAGTTCAGCATGGGTAGGCAAGCCTCAGGAAGCTTACAGTCATAGCAGATGGGGAAGCCAACATATCTTTCTTCACATGTCAGGGAGAAGACTGAGAGCTGAGCAAAGGGGGAATTTCCTTATAAAATCATCAGATCTCGTGAGAATTTACTCACTATCACGAGAACAGGATGGAGGAATCCAACCCCATGATTCAATTATCTCCACCTAGTCCCTCTCATGACATGTGGGAATTATGGGAACTACAATTCAAGATGAGATTTGTGCAGAGACACAGCCAAACCATATCACTTATCAAGACTATTCTTTCAGAGATCACTTTTTATGCTTTGTTACTAGAAGTTTCTCTGAACATGGACAGCACCAGAAACTGTGAGGAGGGAGCACAGCATTGTCCCCTAAGCATGAAGTCAGCTGTCTGTGTTGTGTCGCTGCAACTGACACTTGGTATGGATGATCATTCTTTCCCTCCCTCAGGAGAATAAGAGGGGGAGGATGAAGTCTGAAAGGTAATTCTTTAAATTAATTCATTTAATGCAGTTTATCAAGCAACGATATTTAGAGATTAAAATGCAAATTTGTTTCTATGGTGTATAGAAGATTCGTATTCCACAGTTTTTTACAGAAGGTTGTCATTTTACTGAGGATTCACAATCAATATTCCTTGGTTTATACAGTCTATACATCCAGTAATCAGATATATTACTTAAAATGTTTTTAAATTTTAACTTTCTTTGACATTTTAATATTTTAATCAGGAATTTCATTTCCCTAGATAAGATACCTTTCATTATGAAATTGTGCCTTTTCAGCTCATTTGAAGGTAGCACTGTGTCTGAAGTTTAGAAAAATTACTGAAGATAAGGATGTTAAAAAATACATCAAGATACAACAGAATAGCATATAAAATTTTTTTTAAACTAAAATGACATTAAAAGAGAGTGGAAGTTTTAAAATGTATCTACACATTCTTTGGCATGCCTTCCTTTAAGGGAGGTTCATTCCCCTTCTGTTGAATGTTGGCTGGATATAGTGGTTTGCTTCTATCAAAGAGACTATGTAGAAGTGATGGTGTGTGGCTTCAATACGAGGTCATGCAAGGCCTTGCATCTGACTCTTCAATCTCTCTGGGATCCATTGCTCTGGTGTAAGATATTAATAGATACCATGTTATGAGAACACTCAAGCAACTCCATGTAGAAGTCCATGTGGACAGGAACGGATGCTTCTTTTCAAAACTCACCAAGGAATCGACGCTTTCTGCTGATAGTCATGTAATTGAACCATCCAGTACATGGATCCTATAGCTACAGCTCCAGTGAAATTTTTAAGATGATAGTAACCCTAGCCAATACCATGGCTTGACCCTCAGCCAGAACCATACAGCTAAGCTGCCTTCACCTTTTTGACTCATAGAAATATGAGAGAATGATGTTTGATGTTTTAAACTCCCAAGTATATGGATAATTTGTTATGCATCAATAAATAACTATTACAAATACCTTCCCTTACAGACCTTGACAAAAGATCACATCCTCTGAAGTCCAGAAGTAAACATGAACTGACATGTGATAAATTCTGGAAACATTCTCGGAAACAGAACTCCTTCCTTTTGACAAACTCAATGACCCCCAACCCACTCTGCCCATTTCAGCTCACTAACATCTTTACATCAATCCACTCTCTTATGCTTTCTTTCTCATCCAGACTGGAAATATTAGAATAATAAATCTAGTTCGATTTTGCTTAGATAGACTTAAATCAGTCAAGCTCTCATATTTCGTGTTTTTGGTTTTTGAATGAGATTCTACAACAGTAACGTCTATTTCCAGAAATCAGATAACTAACTTTTCACTCACAAATCAGGTATTTTTTTATTTGCATACTTCTGAATATTCTTGTTCTGACCTTGAAAAGGAATTTCTATGTACCTGCAGTCATTTTACAGAAATTGTTTTAATATCATATCTAAATAAAAAAACAATGATCTGTATCTTAACATTCTATGTTTGAATATATCAGCATATTCACCTTTTAATATAAATATTTCAGTAAAAGTTAAAGGCAAATTTTCTGGAGCCAGCAAACCTGCTGAGTAACTATTAAGGCAAAAACTGGGAGGCAAATAATGGCTTCCTAAAGTAGAGTCTTGAGAGTGACATAATTCTGTCAACGTTCAAATTGTCTTCTCAGAAATCCTGCTGTTATGGGCAAGGAACTCCCAAACAGAATATCCTAAGAGTAATATTAACCACCCCAGTCAAATCTACTTTCTATATTTTTTCCACCTAACTCCTCTGTGTTTTTTGTTTATTCCAGAGTGGCAAAAGTTTTATAGTGTACTAGGGTAGGTATTCTTAGAGGAAAAAATAAACTTTATATTTCTTTCTAAAATAGATACATATTTCTTCCACTGCTTATTTCACTAATGTTATTTAGCTTGGCCAAGTGCTGCGTATTTCATGATTTTTTTTTCTAGGATAAGTTGTTTTAACTTCAAACTTGGAGGGTTTTTAAAAGAAAAACTGAAAACTACGGTTTACTAAAAGGGCACGGGGAGAGATAGGTTGTTTCAAATATCCAAGTTATTGGTAAAACACTTTCAAAGAAAATAATGGTTATATTTAATTACCTTTCCAAATTTTATAATTCTCCAAATTGTGGGTCAAACACAAAAATAAAATGTTTGTGCAAGTCCCCTTATGTCTTCATGCATCATGCAGCAACACTGGAATGTGCTATGATAGAATTAATAATTCAGAGCGTGTCATTAGGAAAAGTTCCCTGGAAGTTGATTTGAATATTACCTCAGTACTAAATTGCAATAAGGTACAACCAGAAACCCAAGTTTAAAGGCATAGTGACATTTAAAAATTGCTAAAATGAGGTACTGTGGCAATAAGATGAACAATATTGCCGTCACTGGAATCACCCTTGACACCTAAGTCTGAACTGTTTCCCTGGTGTTACCAAGTCATGACAATATCAGCTCCTGTCTTCTACTGAGAATGAACATTTCAATAGAACTGACAACTGATCCTCAGGAATCCAAAAGGAAATATCAAGTCGGTGTTACGTATCCACATGTGAGGCTTCCAGGAAGACCTGGGGAATTTGTAAGGCTCAATATTGCTGGAAATTCACTTAATGCATTCTGTCCTTCTCCCCAGTGTCTGCACAGGAATGATTTAGGGATACAGGTTGCCATGTCTTGATTTAGAACTAAGATCTTAATCACAATAAAACCCCTGCCTTGGCAGAACTTTCCTGTTATCTTCATGAAGACCTCAGCCATAACAGGCACTCAATTTCTCACAATTCTCACAGAACCGCCTTATGGTTTTTCTGAGCAGCGATTCTCCTTTTGGAATTTGCATTTAGACCAATTGGAGATAAGATCTGGTGCTTTGGGGAGCAGGTGTTAAGAGACCCAACAAAAAGTAGAGCTGTCTGAGAGCTGTAGAACGGTGTAGGTTGTAGCAATCAATTTTATTGCAGTACACTGTTTCCCTTGCTACTAACAGCTGCTGGGAGGATAGCGGGAAAGCTACCCCGCTGAGCAGATTTGAGTCAGAGGATGGAAAATCCACCTCATTTCCAAGCTGAGGGGTCCCACATTAAAAGACCATAAAGTTAAAGTCATTTCAATAGTAGCCCCAGGGACACATTAATTTTGCCTTCTTACAAAATGTCTGTTAATATAGATCTCAAAGACAAGTTGCTTGTCGTTTTATCATTCGACGCAACATAGAAGGTTTTTACATTTGTTTTCATGCCTCAGACATTTGTGTTGACTAACACACACACACACACACACCAGTTTAATTACATGAAGAAAAAGAGCATGCCATCACTATTTATATATGTGGAAGCCACTATCTACATATAGCTAACACTGGCAATTTGAAATCTCTGCAAAACATTGAAAGTACTGAAATGAACATTTCATCATTTCTGTTGGGGAAAAAAAACAATTTATTGCCATACATACTGCTGCAAACTTGGTGAAGCTTTAAATTTTTTGTATTGTTGATTTTGGAACATTTCTGTCCTGGAGGAATGCCTTAGAGGAGCAAATATGAAATATAAATTGGTCTTTGAGAATTCCACTGAGTTAGATGGCTGGATGCATGTCGACTTGTAAGTATAGTCTTCATAGAAAGACCTGGACTGATTCAGGATTGACTGTTCCTGCTGCTGTCAGTTGGATATTTCCTTGAGGGATCCCTTGAGAGATGAAGCTTATGGGTGCCATACTGTAACTTTAAACTACTTGGGGAAAAAAAAAATGAGAGGGTGGAATTAAAAATACGTCTGGCAGCTCAAGGGTCTGGTTTGAATGCCAAGCAGCAGCTGAGACAATTGTGTTATAGCTTTACATTCCCAAAGGGAAGGAATGTTTTTTTAAGATAGCCAGGTTCTTGTCTACTTCTTTTGAGAATAGATAATGCAATGCTTCTCAACAACATAATTATTTTTGAGTTTTAAAAATAATGTACAACAATGTTTCATATCTAAGGCAAATTAAAAGACTTAATTTGCAATCAATGTGCCTGGCTAAATGGAATTACATAAATCTGGCTATGTAATGTGCAAGTTATTAATGTTGCATCCATATGCCACTATGATGGATAAAATATCTAGATTATTGTGTTTAATTACTATAGTACTTTGTACAGTATAGACATGAGTGTAGGCAAATTTTTACAGAATATTTCTGTGTTCCCACAATGTAAAAATACCAGCATCATTTTATTCTAAGCAATCATATTCATCAAATTATCAAAGCCATTGATATTAAATATTTAAATAGAAAACTTGAAGTTCATCAAAATAACCAGCTGATTTACATATATGATTACATGATAGTTATAAGAAATAGAATACTGTAAAATAACTTTTATTCACTTTTTACAATTAAGAAAAGTTGAAGTCAGGTATAATCTTTTTTGAAAATCAACTACTATAGGTTTAGAAATGTATGTGATACTTTGAATGAAATTTTTCCAAGTTTTATTTTAATTTTCAGTTGCCTTGTTGCTTTATTGTGACACTACTGATTTGTCTATCGGATTTGAACAGTTTGCCTAGGTGGAATCTTAGTAATTTCATTGCAAAAAAAAATCAAGGTATTATTTTAATACATACTCTGCTTTCCAGCTTTGGAACAGCAATTAGAATTTCCAACAGAGGATACTTCACTTTTAAAAACACATATCAGCTTTTTGAGAGCACCCTG
Organism: Cheracebus regulus; assembly: GCA_963574635.1. Taxonomy (NCBI): domain Eukaryota; kingdom Metazoa; phylum Chordata; class Mammalia; order Primates; family Pitheciidae; genus Cheracebus; species Cheracebus regulus. Next base: position 66,194 of record CAUYQU010087497.1, on the reverse strand, counting down.
TTTAGGGACGCTTCTCATGGAGAACACTCTGATGTGATGTCTTTGGGGCAAAACAGGAATTATAAGAACTTGCTACCAACGGGACCTGGGGATTGCGCCATGAAGGATAAGTCAGCATTCATTCATCTACGCTGGCCATCTGTCCTTGTCTTTACTTCTCTTTATATCTGCCTGTCTCTAAGTCTGTACCTCATCAGCAAAGCAGCAGCTGCTGGGCTGTCTTGCTGAAGATACTGAAGCCTCAAGCCTGAAGCTTCACAGAAAAGGAAATACTAATTTGTAAACATCATCACCCTTCAATCACTTTGTGCCTGAGTCATGGGGAAAACCCAAAGTGATTTGTAAACACACTACCATACAGAAGGGTTCCCTGTTTCACAACTTTTGTTCCATCTATAGGGAAAGCAGGGTCCAGATGCTTATGTAATTCTCACCTTAACCCCACACATTTTGAGAATTACACAGGGCAAGTGTGGAAAGGAAAAATACTTGGGTAGGTATGATGCTTACCATATGTGCCACATTTCAGGTAATTCTCATCAAGCATTAAAATATTCCAAAAATTTCAACATTTGGAGCTAAAAATGCCTCTTCCATATTGGCTTCATACCGGGAAAGCCATGTGCTTTCCATTTCATGTCTTCGTTCATGTGGCAAATACAGTCCAAAGGAGTTTGGTAGAAAATTCATGACTCAGGCCGGGCACAGTGGCTCACGCCTGTAATCCTAGCACTTTGGAGGCCAAGGTGGGTGGATCATGAGGCCAGAAATTCGAGACCAGCCTGGCCAACATGGTGAAACCCCATCTCTACTAAAAATACAAGACATAGCCAGGCGTGGTGGAGCACACCTGTAGTCCCAGCGACTCGGGAGGCTGAGGCAGAAGAGTTGCTTGAACCCGGGTGGCAGAGGTTGCAGTGAGCTGAGATCTGACACTGTTCTCCAGCCCAAGCGACAGTATGATAATCCATCTCAAAAAAGAAAGAAAAGAAAACTCATGACTGAGCATACCATGTAGTTTCTTTTTGTCAAATTAACATGATCATTTAGACTCACATGGCACAAGCATATTGTTTTGCACATGATAGGTGCTTATTCAAATCTGATTTTATTATTTTATTTAATTTAGCTCAATGATAAATATCGTATGGCTAATGATTGATTAACTGATCATTGTCATTCTACATCCCTCAAGAATATAGGCTCAGTGATGTTTAAACTGAAAATTCATGTTTTTTTACAATAGTTGTGAAACGACAAGCAAATAAGACATTTTCTTATAAATAGTGAAGATCATCTTAAATGACTGTACATACAATGACACAGAAATATATAATAAGAGAACACACGTGACATAATTTCAAGATTTCCAAAACTCCACCTAGTCTCATGTATATCCTCAGAAGCTTTATCCTGCACCAGAAATATCTGCCATTTTTCTCTTTTCAATTATTAAATATATTGCATTTTCAGAGGATCCTTGTATAAATGGAAGTACATTAAACAGAATGTGTAGCAGTTTATCATTTTAGGCTTTGTGATTTCATTTAGAAGATTAGATATTTTTAGCTTTCTTCCATAGATTAGGAATATGAGAAACATATAACAGGATGAGTAATTTTTGATGAAAGCGTGTGTAGTTTTGGTAAAGTTCTGAACACATATTCTGTATATATTCTGAAAGGGCATACACAGATGAGGTGGTAGAGAGTGCTCCCCTGGGCAGCCAGAGGGCAAGCTCATGAGGACATTGGGTTTCTATTAGAAGTTATTTTTAAAAAAGGAAACAACTACTAAAATAAGTTTTCTGCTATGTCATTGTTATGAGTTGAATTATGTTCCTCTTCCAGTTCTTATACTGAATTACTAATGCCTAGTACTTCAGAATGTGACTTTATTTGGAAATAGAACCTGTAAAGATGTAATTAAGGTAAAATGAGGCCATATGTATGAACTCTAATCTAACACGACTGGTATCCTTATAAAAAGAGGGGATCAGGACACAGATGTACAGTGGGAAAGCCATGTGAAGACACAGAAGGAAAACAGCCTTCTGCAAGCCAAGCAGAGAGGCTTCAGAAGAAACGACCCTGCTGACAACTTGATCTTGCTGATTTAGCCTACAGAAGTGTGAGAAAATAAATGTCTGTGTTTAAGCCACACAGTCTTTGTTATGGTAGCCCTGGCAAACTAAAATCATCTTTAAAAAAAAAAAAAACACACACACACACACATTAGCGACAAAGAAAAGCTACTCTCTTAAGCCTACTGGCATCTTACAAAATTAATATCTTTAAGCATAATTTACGATAGTCCAATAGAGTCAAAGAAGTAACACAAAAGACATCACAAACTTGAAGGTGAGAAAAGGAAGGGAATGACAAAATAGAAATAAGGGCTCCAAGAGATAAGATCAGAAAAATTGTGAATGAGATTGTTTAAATCAGAAGAAATGAAACAAGCGAAAAACATGTATGTAGTCACAGTGATAATACTGTGCTATAATTACAAATGACATAAAGAATATCCAATGAAATCAGACATGATGTCTTGATCTTTCAAATAATGGACAGCAGGACAAGGTAGACAAATTAACTTTCAAGACATGTCATTATAAGAAAAGATTTTTTAAATCTTACTTGGAGTTGTGCAGAAAGTGAATTCATTTGAAATCAGTGAGAAAAGAAATTAACATATTTTTACAGCATGCAATTGTATTATGTATTTATCCCATATAAATCATCAAATTTGGCTTTCAAAAGTGCAGCTAAAAAAAGAATTAATTTAAATATATATGTGAATATAGTCTGTAGCATAATCATATTGTATTCTCAATTCGATGCTACTAAATGATTTCTTAAAACAGATTTTATTTTCTTAATTTTTCTGCTACTTACTCGCCCTATTTATGTTCCTTATAACCGAAACAAAAACTGACAAATTGTGGCATTTCTAAATGATTTAATTTTTAATTCCATAAGCATGACAAGAGGACATGAAAATCAGTATGAAAGCCATGGTAAAAATAAACAGGAAGGGAATAAATACAATGCTGTGGGTTAATTTAAATGAAACAGTATTGGAAAGTTTTTTTTAAATATGGGGAAAGTAATTTTTCTTGTAAAATTATTTTCCTAAGTATTCTTGAGCAAAAAATATATAAAAGTAGTCAGCCAATCCTAGGAAAGAAAAAATTAACATCATCTCTTTATCCCAGAGATCATTTCTCTGTCATGGCAGTTTACATCCTGTAGTAAGTGTTTTTAAGTTTTCCTACTTGGACTGAGATAATTTTTTTCTTTTGAACTTTCGATCTTCAGTACATTCTCTTGCTGAATATTATAGTACATTAGAATGTATATCTGGATATTTTTTATGTCACCAAAGGGTTAATTAGGGTGGAATGCTTTGTGGAATATGTCATTTGGGAACATTAAGAAGCCATTGCAATCCAAGATAATTCGAAGGAAAAACGAAAGGAAGAACTAGTGCTGAATGTCTTAAATAAACATTATTCTCAGTCATCTACATGTCTGAGGAAGTTATTATAATGGAGCCATGAACTTAAACATAAAAAGTGATTATGATGCTGATTTTGCCAAGAAAAAATGAGGATTATGCAAAAAATCTAACTATAATAACATGATTACAAACTTGACCTAACGTCTTGGGATTCCTGAGATAGTCTATCTCTCTTTTTAAGGGTACCATTGTTCAAAAGCCTATCTTATAACTGGAAGTATGTTAGATGTCTCCCAGAGATGATCTTCAACTCTCAAAACACACTATAATACAGATATTATTTTCTTTGGGGCTAACTGGTAGATACAAGAAAGATTGTCATTATTGGGAACATTGTGTATCTTTTCTTTTTTCTGGGAACCATTACTGATGTCTCACTAGACTCACTTTATAGAGTATGAGGGCTTCACTCTCTTTGAAAAATACTCAGAGTTTTAAAGGCTGACTTACTTTCTATAAATAAGAAAATATAATTTTACATCCCCCTATTTTGTTCACTATGTGGCTCTCTATAAAACATAAACAACTGCAGCTTGAGCCTACAGATTTCACTGAGAGCCTAACCTCTTTGTAACAGTAAACACAGCTCAATAAGACCTAGCCCAGAAGTCATTCTTGGTGAGTATCTAAGTGATCCATCATGGGAATACTAAAGTTTCCCTTAAGATGATACTCTACCTAGTAAGAATTACAATTCTTATTCTCAAGCATATTTTTTAATGGGCTATTGAAGCATTTTTTAAAATGGGATATTGAAACTATACATGCATTCACTTTTTACTTGAAGAAGGCACCTAAACAACACAGTAGATTATACCTTAGAAACTTTCCTTGAGCATTTTTATATTTTGAAATTTCTCATCCAATTATTACCTTTACGATAACATTTCTGTCAAGGGGAATTTCTTGGATGCAAAACATAATTTTTTTCAAATTTATCTTATAAGTTGTTTGGATTAAGAAACTGTTCAACCTTTTACTGAAATTCCATAATGGATTTAAAAAGATAATTTCTCAAAGTGTCTCACAAAACTAGAGTGTGTCTGAAAGCTGAGAGAGTCAGGGTTCATAAAACTGAATTGATAAAGACTAAACTGATATTCTTGTAAGTAAAGATTATCAAATTTACCTGCAGCACCTATGAAACATTTTTTTATCTGCAATAAGCTTCACAGTTTCTTCCTAGGAAAATTTATGTTGTTATGGTTATATTCACAGTTTAAATGTATTTCTCAGAATCATCATGAATATAATCTAGAATTAATCAAATGCATGTACTAAGAATGAGGGAAATAATAATAAGATGGCTTTATTTTGTTTCCATAATTGCAGGCCACTTGAAGTAACTAAACAAAGAAATGGGACCTCCAATGACAATTAGGCCCTATGAAAGTCTGAAGATGACAAGTACCTCATTCTGCTTAAAGATACCAAAAATAAGGTCATATTACTTGGCATTTTGACATTGGCATTGCTACATGACAAATATGTCTTACTTTTGGTCTACCCATTAATGCTGTTAAATATTTAAATGGAGAATATGTATATATGTACATATATATCAAATTGATAGATGTATATCCAAAATATTTTAAGTGTTAAGAGATTTGATTTATTCGAATATTGTAATATAAGTTACTAGAATTTTACCACATTTTGGCCTAATTACTTATTTAAAAATAACCAAGTAGAACTCTCAAAATCTCTTTGCAAGTGATCAAATAAAAAGTTGTTAATTTTAACAATTTCTTTCCCTACTAATATTGGTACATCATACAGAAAACTACAATTAAAAAATTCAATTTTTAGATTGAAAAAGAAAGGCACAAGTTAAATATTTCCCTTTCAATCAAAGTGCCATGAACTTGAAAGGATTTGCAAAGTGGAAACAGGTGTAGTCAACTGTTAGAGTATTTTTAAAATTGTTTGACACGTTATAATAGTGCTATCCAAAACTGAAACTTGACATTACTCTAAGCATTGGAAGATCATAAATCACTTTAGACAGCACACCGTGGTCTTAGTTCTTTCACACTGAAAGTATTTTGTAACTGTGATAGTATTATGCATTAGGAAAATAAAAATAATACAAAGTTTAAATAATAAAATTAAAATTTAACTTTTTCTCTGTATGTGATATATATTATACAAAATTCCATATTGTTTGTAAAACATTTAAAGATATGTTTCTGCATTAGCATATTTAGATATTTTATTAAAGGCTAGACATTTTTGAGTGTCAATTTAAAGTAGACTTCATGCACATTCATGTTTTATATTTGATTTAATTGATACATAATTAAAATTGCAAAGGAAGGAATACTTCAGACAAAAAATTTTATATTAAATTTATTTTTGTAAGAAAGGACAATTTCATACAAGTGCTAAGAATTTCACTGTTTGAAATGTTGTTTTTCCAATGATTCTAACTTTTTTTTACAAAAATAATCTTATAATACGTTTACTTATCACTGTTACCCCATAGTGATACTGTGGGCATAGAATAATCCAGGTCAGAAAAGTAGGAGACAGAATTCTAGTTACTTCTCCAGCTCTCTACGTTCATGTTGTCACTCCAAGTACAACCTTTCAAAAATTAACAATTTTACTAAATGCTTAAGATTGCTTTATAATGCTGGCTCAAAAACAACATGTACCAGCTTTCATTATAAGTAACAAGAATACATTGGCAGGGCGCGGTGGCTCACGCCTGTAATCCCAGAACTTTGGGAGGCAGAGGCTGGCGGATCACGAGGTCAAGAGATGGAAACCATCCTGGCCAACACGGTGGCCCGTCACTACTAAAAATACAAAAATATTAGCCAGTCGTGGTGGCGCGCCCCTGTGGTCCCAGCTACTTGGGAGGCTGAGGTGGAAGAATTGCTTGAACCCAGGAGGCGGAGGTTGCAGTGAGCTGAGATTGTTCCATGCACTCCAGTCTGGGGACAGAGCAAGACTGCGTCTCAAAACAAAAAAGAAAAAAAAGAAAAAGAACAAATTAAACCATTTCTTTTCATCAAAAGTAGATATTTTAACATGAACCAAAAATATTTAATCTTTAAAGAAATTGAGTTAAGCAATTTGCCTTAATTTAACCTGAATGATGAATTTGATGACATTACTTATGACATATAGGATATATCAAATTCTCAAAGAAATTTAGCAATCTTATTATTTAATTTTATTTTTGTCGATGTTCACTTGTTTGGGATTTTCCCCTCTCTGATTTTAAGACAGTTACTGCTGGAGGTTTGTTCAATTTCCTCATTTCTTTTTAATTCCCAGGTCCACTTCAGTCAGATAAACATATTATACTAATAATAAAATTCAGTCTTACAGCTATTTTTAACATTGAGCTATTGTTTCCTCATGCTCAATGACACTAACAATACATGCTATAATTTAATGTTTTTCTATTTTCTAAAGAATCTCTTCCTGTTATATAATTTTTCTAGATCTGAACACATTTCATGGATTGAAGGCATCCAAACAGTCTCTAGCAGGAAAATATATAACACACAATCCTTTAAAAATGCATACAGTAACAGCTGGGATTTATAACAACAAATGAAAGGAAAGATGAAGGAAATATACAAATCATAAGCTTCAAGAAACACATAAATCTTTATGAAGTCTTATCATAACTCAGGCAGAATATTATCCTTTCAAAATCTGCCAGATCACCCCAGACATTATATCCAGTTTGAAAACTCAGGTGCTTTGAAGTTGTTATCTTTGAAGTCCTCTTAGCATTGGAGTTTTGGTCACTCCTCAGATCACAGCAATTTATGCATTAGTTCTACGTGGTCCTATTGTTTTCCTATGCCAGCTATTGTGTCTCTGTTCCTTTAGTGAAAAAGCACATAATTTTGTTCTCCATGATAAATAATCTGAAAACTTTGAACACCTTCACCCAAAAACATTAATAAATGTATAAACAATAATAAATGACTTGGTTGATTTGCAAAGAAAAAAGAATGTTTTTCTTTCAAACTACTATCTTCATTTCTCTTTCTTTCTTTTAAGTAACTCACAGTCTGTACTGTATCCTTCAAACCAACTCTGACTACTTGCTTTTTGTTGCTTTCAGGTAAGATTTTGGCCAGAATATGCAGACTTTCTGGTCTTCTCATATTAATTTGTTTATTCTTTCAAATGAAAATTGGTTCAAATGTCTACTAAGTGTCACTATTCCAGGAGCTAGACACCTTAGTGAACAGAATCACAGATAATTAAGAAGCTTATATTCTAGTCGGGGAAAGGCATTAAAAGTGAATGATTCTATGGGAAAACATGAAAATAATCAAGCATGGTAAAGAAGATCAGAAGGCCCACGTTAGGAATGAGAGGCAGCAAGAAGGGATAGAAGGGGCAGGCAGGACTTAATACTAATTATGATGAGGGCAAGCCTCCTTGACATGGTGAGATTTAAACAAGGAGATGAGTTTAGCCAAATTGATATCTGGAAGATGAACATTCCAGAACAGACAAAGCAAAAACCTTAAAAATAGGAACATATCTGGTAACATTCACACATCAAAGAAGCCAACATGCTAAAGCCACCTGAGCTTGTGCAAAACGGCGGGAAGAGCCAGGTGAGAGAGGGGCGAAGGCAGACCGTTAGAGGCCATGTCAGCCGTTTTAATGGCATATTTTAGAAGGATAACTCAGTATCCAGGAAAGAGATGGTGGTGATTGAGAAAACAGAAATAACAGCAGTGGATATATTTTAAAGATAGAGTCGTCATCCTTTCCTGACAGAATAGATATAAAATAAGAGGAACAAAAAAGATAATTACTGCTCCAAAGGTTTCAGCTTAAACGACTACAAGAATGGAAGTAAAGGGGATTTTCAGGGAGCAGGAAGGAAGTAAAGGAGCAGTATAAGGACAGAATATTTGAAATTTTATGAAGCTCTAAACATGCTGCATTGTGGATGTCTATTAGACAGTCAAATGGAGATGTTAAGTAGACAATTGAATATATGAGTTTGTGGTTTGAGAGCACAGTCTGACCAAGGGCATTAAAAATTGGGAAGTCATCAGCATTTAAATAGTATTTAAAGTTATGAGACTGGAGGAGATGACCATGGGTCTGTAACACACACACACACACACACACACACACACACACACACACACACACACACAATCTAAAATCTGAACTTCAGGCCATGTCAATGTTTTAATGGGTCGGGCAAAGAATTGGGAATCAGGAAAGGCAACTGAGAATGAGCAATCCGTAAGTTAGGAAGAAAGTCATCAAGTGCAGAGTTCTGGAAATAAAATTTTTAAATATATATAAGGAAGAGAGAGAGAACAACGACATAAATGCTGCTGATAGGTTCAATACTTCCAGTAAATATGGTTATGTATTTTTAGAAGTTAGCTATGTGAAAGCGGAACTATTTTGTTCTGAAAAGTGATGATCCAGCCACCAACCAGCAAAACTTTTAAAGGAAAGGGCTGTCAGAAATCATAAAATTGTTTCTAGCATTACTCTACTGTATTCTGAAGCTCTGATTTTGATAAAAGATATCATCATTCCATATATGTGACAATATTCAAGTTGGATTGCATTCCATATATGTGACAATATTAAAATTGGATTTCAGCAGCCAAAATTTCAATGATACTGGTGGCTACTGAATCTGAATCTACAAGTTTTAACATCCTCCAAATGCTTTTTGCTCTTGAATGGAAGAGATTTTGGAGTAAAAACGATTCTTAGCTCATTTTTCATTCTCTGAAACCTTAGAAGCTGTTCCAACGTATGTTCAATAGCATATTTATGACTGTGACTGACTCCAGAAAACTGGTTGTATTTAATCCTTTCATTATTACCTTTGGGAATAGTACCCAAATCCATACTTGGAATTTTTTTTCTAATACTGAAATTAAAAGGATCATAACAAAACTTTGACACAGTAAAGGATGTCTGCAAATGCCAATCATTTTCCAAAGGGGTCTTTGGGGGAAGTTAGTGATGAAAATACTTCCTAAGTGCTTTCTAAATATTAATACTGCCACATTAAAAGAAAAAACTAAAGGCATTCTTAGACTATTTTGAAGCATGAATTTATGTTTGGCACAGAATCTTCACTGACTCTCTCCCCATGGCCCATCCTAAACCTAAGGTGTCCAGACAAAATCTTGCCATATCAGCAAATATTATTTAACTAGATTTTATAATAGCCCTTCTAGCTTTCACTTTAAAAGATTATCAATTACTACTAATCACTTAAAAGATTCCTTTTAAAAAGCAAAAACATGAATTCCATCATAAAATTGGTATAACTTTTGGTAAAATAAAGATTCTTTTTTAAGGAAAATTATGGATACAATCAAAAAAGCAATAGTTACATTTGAATAGAAAGTATTAATATCATTTATTAAATATATGGTACATTCAGACACTGTCCAAAATCCTCGGTATACACATCTCAATCAATTGTCAAATTATCCTTTGCCTTGGACACAATTATTATGCCCACTTTAAAGAAAAGCAGTAATCTTGTGACTACACTATTAGTCACACCTAACAGTGGAAGTGAATACTGCCCCTTGAAAAGCCACTGTAGTATTTGTAGCTCCAGAACATTAGTGTCAATCCTGAACTTGACATTTCATGTTTATATCTTTTTGAAAAATAATTCACTTAGCCACTTAAGCGACTTAACTTCTTCTTCTGTAAAAGTGATATTATCTTTAATTTTAAGTGCATTATTCTTGAAAAACATATAATGTAAAATTTAAAATTATAACGGCAAAACATAAAATTCAAACGCTGCTGAAGTATATAAAGTAAAATTTTAAATTCTTTCTTGTGGTAGATGCATTATTTCAAGTGCTCCAGAGAAATGAAACCACTGAGGTGTGTGTGTAGATTTATCTTAAGGAACTGGCTCACCTGAGATTTGAACTCACTGTCAAGTCTAAAATCTGCAGGGCAGGCCAGTGGCATGGAGACCCAGGGAAGAGTTGACATTGCAGTCTTGAGTCCTAAGGCAGTCCAGAGGCAGAAATTCTTCCTTTTTGAAGGACTTTGGTCTTTATTCTTAAGGTCTCCAATTGATGGATGAAACCAATCACTTATTATGGAGGGTAATCTGGATTACTCAAAATCTACTGATTTAAATGTTTACCACCTTTTAAAGATACCCCCATAGCAATATCCAGACTTGCATTTGACCAAACTACTGGGCACCATGGCCTAAGTTAACACATAAAATTAACCATCAGAGTCTAATTCTTGTCATCTTGGTAACCCTATACATATCCTTAAATCATCCTTAATTGCACTTGATTATTAAAATCCTCCTTTGCTGAGGTCATAATTTAGTGAGCATTCACATGGGACACAAATATTTTTATGTTTTTCTCCTATTCAGAGAAGTATATCCACATGCCCTTTCCCCAGACCTCCTTGTCATCAATTTTCTGATTATGTTACTTCCAAGTTTCTAACCATCCATCTGAATCATTGAATCCATGTACAATCACATATTTGGCCATTTCTCTTCCCAAGCTAAATGAATAACCAGGCACACTGCTTAAATTTCTGCTCACTGGAATTCTTTTTTTCATTATTAACCTTCATGGATGTTCCAGAAAGGGACTTTAGTGCTGCATCTGTCTCCTTTCGGGTGGTGCTATCATCCAGAACCTTCTGTAAACCAGGCCCCAGTGTTCTCTTCCTGTGTCAGCTGATCACAGGGAACTCCCCATGAGGCCATAGGTCAAGGCTGGGAAAGAGAGGGTGGTATAGCAAAAGTGGGGACCGTGAGCATTTGGTCCATTTCCGTTTGTAACTTATGCCTTGGGGACCTGCTTCAGCCCAATCTCATACATTACTTGCATTTGATGATGGAGTGCTGCTGTGCACATTCAACTTTATGGTTTGGTGGGCCCAGACTGCGAAGGACAGCTTGAATTGTACAGTAACTTGATGCCCCATGTTTAAGCAATCAGTCTCTACTAAGGCCCAGTAGCAAACCAAAGCTTTTTCTCAAAAAGAGAATAGTTATCCACAGAGGATAGCAGGATTTTGTTCCAAACTCTGAAGCGTTTGCATTGTAATTCACTTACAGGGGCAGGATTAATGCTTCAAGCAAAATTTTTACCTGCCACTGACACTTCATGCACCAGTAACATGCTGGATAATATGGTCCAAGTAGCAGAACAGCTGGCAGAGCACTCTGGACCTTTACAGAGACTTCTGTTCTGGGCCCCACTCAACAGCTTTCTGATAACTTGGCAAGTCGACTAGAGAAGCACACTCCGATGAGGAAAATATTGCCTCCAAAGAGGCCCACCAGGCATTGGGCCTCTTTCCTGGTTGTAGGAGGAGCCTGTTGCCGCAACTTATTCTTCATCTTAGAAAGGATATCTTTACATGACTTATACTACCGGATTTCTAGAAATTTCACTGAGATAGAATTCCCCTAAATTTTTGTTGGATTCATTTTTCATCCTCTGACATGCAAATGTCTTACTAGTAAGTTTCGAGGAGTTACTACTCCTTACTTACTAGTTCTAATCAGTATAATGTCATCACTATAATGGACCAGTATGATATCTTGTGGAGAGAAAAGCAATCAAGGACCCTGAAAACTAAATTAACAACCTAGGGATGGGAAATGGGTGTACTCTGAGGTAGGACATTGCCAACTGAAAGCAAACTGCTTCTGGTGGTTTTCATTAATAGAGATGGAGAAAAAAATTATTCACCAAATCAATAGCTACACATGAGGTATCGGAGGATGTGTTAATTTTCTCAAGCAATCTAACTATATCTGGTACAGTAGCTGTAACTAGAGTCACTGTCGTGTTAAGTTTAGAGCAATCCACCTTTGTTCTCCAAGATTTATTTTCTGTTTAGGCAAGTTTGTTGGGGATACAGTGATAGTCACCACTCCTGAATTTTTCAAGTGTCTGATGTTGGCAGTAATCTCTGTGATTTTACTATTTTCTTCGGAAGAGGAAGTTCTAGTGGCTTTCAGTTGGCCTTTCCCACCATAAAATACATCACCTTATAGATCAAAAAACTGATGTGTAGATTTTGCCAGTTGTTCAATTATGCATTCTGAAACTAGGGAAGTAGCTGCAGGATAGTTTCAGAGACTCACTGAACCTCACTGTGAAATGGACATGAGCCAAAACATAACCTCCATAAACCCTACTCTGACTGGTGGATCACCATGGCATTTGGTGTCTCCTAGAAATTGTATCAGTTCAGAGCCAGTGTCCAGTAATCTCTGAAAATCCTGATTATTCTCTTTTCTCTGATACACAGTCACACCATATGATAAAAGGCAAACATCCCTTTCGGGGAAGGCTGGAAGAATTATTGGCAGGGTAGCTGGGAGGCCTCAAAGTTATTCCACCTTCCTTCACTTGAAAAATTTGGGCTTTATAAACTGACAGAAGTCTGAGAATTGATTGAGGGGTCATGGCTGTCTATTTCTATGATTTGAGTTAAGCTTTTGTTCATTTGACTGTAGTGCTTCTACAGATCAAGTACAAATTTAGTAGACTTCCAATTTATTTCACTTCTAGGAAAGTGATCAACTAGCCAATGTCATAGATCTCTGTGAGTCAGACTATTTTAATTACCGCTTTGACTCTACTGTCCATTATAACCACATGAACCTGTTTTCTTTTGTTTAAGACAGACTCTCTCTCTGTCTCCAGGCTGGAGTGCAGTGGTGCGATCCTGTCTCACTGCGACCTCCACCTCCTGGATTCAAGCAGTTCTCCTGCCTCAGCCTCCCAAGTAGCTGGGACTACCAATTTAGTGGTAGCAGTTCACACAATAATTTTTGACCTGCAAAGAAGAGTGATCACGGAGCTCTTCGATGAGGCAGAAGCTCCCCTCACAAATTTATTTCTCATATTTGTGGCAATAAGTATGTCCTCTGGACTCTTCCTGTGGTTAGTGAGGAGGTCTTGCATGATATATTCACTCTTCTATTTCTATTTCCCAAGACTTCGGACTCCTTTTTCAACTGTATGTGAAGGCAGTTCTGGCATGTTAAATAATTAGTGTAAGTCACCTCTTGTTCATGTTTCAGCTAACCAACTAAACAATTAGAGGCTTTTCTGAGCCCCTGAGATGCAACATTAAATCAACAATCTCTGCTTAGTTTGCTTAATTTGATAAATTTGGCTTGTTTCAACTTTATGTATTTTTTACCAATATCCCACACTCTTAATATCCATTACCACACATATTTTCCATATTTATGTCTGGATAAAATTTTATATCATATAATTTTGTTTGGAGTGCAGCATACCTCCTCACAATCACAGTTTATATCTGTCTTAGTCCATTTCTGTTGTCGTAAGAAAACTGTTTAGATTAGGTACCTTGTAAACAGTTGAAAATTGTTTCCACAGTTCTGGAGGTTGTGAAGTCCAGGATATGGTTACCAGCAGATTCAGTATCTGGTCAGGGCCTACTTGTGGCTTCGTAGAACAGCACCTTCTCACTGTATCCTCACATAGTAGAGAGGAAAGGCGGGTCTGGAGCCTATTAATAAGAGCACTAGTCTCATTCATCACGCCACCAACTTCATGACCTAACCACCTCCCAAAGGGCCCATCTTCTACCACCACCACATTGGTGATTAATTTTACTTATTTAATTTTGGGAGAATGCAACCATTCAGACCGTAGAAATACTTCATCTTTCAGGGCCTTCTGGGACTTGAGTCTAGTTATAGATGAGAACCAAAGCAGGATTCTGGAACTGTGTCTGGTGGTAAATCAGCAGTATCTTAAAAGGCAACTCCCTCATAGAAGGTCATCACAGTTTATTCAGACAAATTAGTGTTAATCTCCTCTGTTGCTGGGGAGGGAAATCGCTACCTCTACTGGTAAAGAAGATCCAGCAGAATTGAGAAGTTGACTGTCCTCGTCTTCATCAGTATGACCACATTTCACTGTCTAGTGTCTTATGCCTTCCCAGTCAATGCCCTCACTTTACCAGTAGATACCTTATGAGGTTGGTAATTAAATTTTTGTTACAATTCAGTCACTAACAGATGAGAATCTGGGTCTGGTTTTCAGCACTTTATCCTTTGGACTACAGAAGATAAGGTTTTCTTTTGAACCAGGAAATATTGCCTTTCAGGTAATTCATGCAGTGCTTGAGCTGGAAATTCAACTCTTTGAGCTCATACTTTTGTGTATCCATTTTTTCCAGCGCAATTAGGAACAACCAGCCAATTTCACTGTACTTGTTAGTTTGACAAAAATCTTCTAAGGTATCAAATACATAGTCACCCAAAAAGTTGTCTCTTGTTAATACTTGAACAGGACTATCTAATGATGATATTTTGCCTATTTCTATTAACACCACACCATGGCTATCAGTGTTCTCTTTCCTGCTAGAAAGAGTGCCTTTAAATATAATTGAGAGAACTGATTCTAGAAATCTAAGAACCAATTCCAAAAACTCATTTTTAAGATTTAGTTTTTATAAAATCAATCTCAGTGCCAAAATTTGTATTAGTCAGGGTTCTTCAGAGACAATCAATAAGTTGTATACAAAATCTGTGAGCAGACCAGCAGGATGGAGACCTAGGGAAAAGTCGATGTTGCAGCCTTGAGTCCCAAGGAGGTTCAGGGGCAGAATTTCTTCCTCTTTAGGGGAACACTTTCTCATAAGATCTTCAACTGATTGGATGAGGCCAACCCATATTATGGAGGATAATTTAAGTTAGTCAGATTTTACTGATTTACCTGTCAATCACTTCTAATAAATACCTTCACAGCAACATATAGACTTGTGTTTGACAAAAAAACTGGGCACCATAGCCTAGCCAAGTTGACACATAATGTTAATCACTATACTATCCAATGTTTATTTTTCTTGTATTTTTTCTTCTTACCAAGAGAACCTATATTTTGGAAAGAACAGACATAAGCCCAACTAAAACAATTATATATCTCATCCTCTCTTCTATTTATGGCCAATGAGATTTCTTTGGGAATTTCTGAGTACAAATTCCAGGAAAAGTCTTTAAAACTGTGCAGAATCTATTGGCACAGAATTTTGTCATTTTGTTTTGCTCTTCTTTATGCTAGAAGTGCAGAAGCTATGCATGTGTAGGGTGGGAGAAAGAAGGAGGAACTATCTTTTGAAATACAAAATGATAACATTGAGAATGAATGTTTCACAGGAAGTATGGCAGAGCAGAAAAATAGAAGGAGTGGGGGCCTCTGAGGTCAGAGTGTACTTGCTCTCAACTGTCAATTTCTGGTCTTATTCAGTGTGAGAAAATTAAATTTTGATTTGATTAGCCTCTTTAATAAAGAGGCTTTTAACGCACAGACAACCTACACTAGACACTCCACTATTTCTTCAACAGCCTTAATAGTTTATTTTTTAATATTAGTCAGACAAACTTCTCTTCTCTTTGAGGAAATGCATAATTATCTTATAATCAAGGTTTTCTTATATCTAGAAATATAGCTTAGATGCAAATAATGCTAATATTTTCTTTGAATGGTGACTGTAAATATTAGTTAATAAAATGCAAAAGGTTTTTTTTGCAAAGGCAAATTTTCATTTTATTAACTAACATTTACAAAAAGTCAATAACAGTTTGAAATGTCTATAAAGGAGGAATAAATTAACAACTTGTTCAAGGTCTTCTACTATACGATTGAACTGGAACTGGAGTTCAGGTTCTCTGATACTCACTTCAGTGCTATCTCAATTTGTTACACGAATTTTCTAGGAATTAAGGTTCTCAGAATTTTATATTTCTTAGGTAAATGATAACCCAATGGCTAGTTCACAAGAACAAGAGAGCAGGAGAATAACAGAGAGGGAAACTATTAAGAGATTAAATAAATTATTAATATAGAATTTATATATAAGTACTTCTTAATTATATGTAATTATATAGTTATTAATTATTTCTATAACTTAGGGAATTAATATGAGGTACAATTTTATTTACACTTAGAAAAGACTAACCCCATGCTAAAAATATTTCTTAAATAACTCTTTTCAAACAAAAAAAAATCTTTGAAGTCATGGGGTGTTTGTACTGTGGGAATGGGAAGGACGATCAGGGGCTCCAGAACAAATACGTGGATATTTGTTGCTAAAAGTGTCCAGGAAATATCACTTTGTGTGACATATTAAACTTTGTGTGAAATATTAAGTGCCATGGGAAGATTGTTTCTTAGATTATTAGAAGTGCATACAATTTTAAAATATTAGAAGTCATTTCATCAAATTGCCTTATTCCCAGGGATTCTGGATTCCACAATATTGGAAGTATGTCCTAGGTTCTACCTCCCAGGCTCATATCTCATAATATGCATGAGACTCTAACTCCCATAGAAAGCTGATAGCTCTCTTAAACATGAAAATTAGATAAGAAGGTCAGACTTAACATAAAGAAGTCATCCTTGAGCAGAAGAGAATATAAATAACTCCCTGGAAGAAAAGTGAAAAGCCATAACAAAATTTTCTCTCCACAAGAAGGTCCAGCTGAAACCAAGTTAAATTAGCAGAAATGTTTCTCTTTTTGAATTGGGAGAATGTGCCACATTAAGTACCAATGGCTGTTCGGCCCTCTGAAGTTCCGAATAAGGAAGGCCCAGGGAAGAAAGAACTGGAATGAAGAACTGTACATACAGCAACTAGAGTAAGCATTATAAAAAGATTGTTTCACATGCTACTTGAAATCTTGTCACTGGCTTCTCATTTTATCCAGAGTAAAAGCCAAAATGTTTACAATGTCCAATAGGGTCCCACAGACTTTACACTTAATTTCCACTACATCACGGACATCATTTCTTATTAGTTACTGCTGCAAAACAAACCACCTCAAAACTATTTTTAAACCACACTTTATTAGTTCTTATGAATCCAGTGGTCAGCTGTGCCTCATCTGCTGCCGGCGAGTGGGTCCATCAGGGCTGTCTGGTCTAGGAAGGCCTCAGCTGAATGACTCAGCTCTTGTCCCACAGCCTAGAGAGGACTTGTTTCATGGCAGAGTCAGGGTTCCAAGAGAAAGCGACTTTTACTAGCCACCCTTTGAATCTTTGCTGTGATACCATTGTCCAAAGCAAGTCACACAGCACAACCCAGAGTCAGTATTTTGGTGATCATAAAGGGTATGGAGAAAGAAAGCTTAACTTATTATAGCCTTTAATAAAACCAGTCATTCACGCTTTATACGTTTTACTTTTTTTTTTTCGCTCACCTAGCCCCAATTATACTAACGTACAACACACCCATCCCTGTCTTAGAATCTTAACTTAGCCGTTACAACTGCTGGAAATGTTCTTCCCTAGATACTGACCTTGTTGACTCTCATTTCCTTCCATTTTTTTTCCTAACTTTTCTTTCTTGATGAACCCTTGTCTACTCTATTCAAGAAGACACACTGCAGTGATTCCTCTGCTTGTTCTTTCATTTTCTCATAACATACCTGAATTTCTAACTTAGAGTTATGGGGTTTTTGTTTCATATATAATATTTTTTGGTTTATTAGTATGTTGGTTTTGAGGTTTTTTTTTTTTTTGTCTATCTCTCTCCTCAGTAAAATATAAGCAGTGAACTTTACTTATTGTATTTAATGATGTATCCTAAGCCTATTAATAGACTGTCTGGAGTCTGATAGGCATCAATTTGTTAAGCATATTAACATAATCAGATTTCTGCTTCTGTAACTTAAATATAAGAAATATGAACTTTGTGCGTATATCACAAAGTGCACAACAATCAGAAGCTGAATGAAGAATAAACTATATAATAAATAATAATAAATTACAATAGAAAAAATAATAAAGAGATCTGCTTAGAAACTTCAAAGTCTCTCAAAAAAAAATTGCCTTCATATTAGAGAGAATCACAACAGGTACAAGCTCAGGAGGTAGAAGCCAAAAAAAATCATTTTATCCAACCTCCTTATTCTACTAAGGAAGATAATTAAGCCTAAAGAGCTTAAGTGCATTGAAAAATGTTGAAAAGTCAGCTAGTGGCAAAACTAGGATTAGAATTAAATCTTCCAATTACCACCTCTATATTCTTTTCACTTTCTCAAATTGACAAAATCACTTCTCAGACAGAATTTATAACATTCAAATAAAAGTGTGAAAGAAGAAATTTCCAAAGTTATTGAGTAATTAAAAACACAGGGCTTTGAAAATTAAGTTTGGAGTTTCTAATTTCAACAAACTGAAATCCAATAGGCTGATATATTTGTTTCTCAAAAAGAGCATAGATGGCGGTGATTTAGGTTCTCTGTATGTAAAACTGTCATAGAGGAGAGAGGCGCCTTACTGAATCTAAATTTACAATCTTCCTGAGCTAAATTATTGGTCTTTGCCAGTGCATGGGAATTTCATTTTCAGGATCAAAATGAGCATAGTAGAAACTATTCTGAGAAAGGAAAAGATTGTATCAACAATGATGTGAAGGAAGTAAAAGTTATCACTGTATGGAGATTTCTCTTTAACCTATTTTTCTACTGAATAGTTTCAAAGAAATTTTTTTTTTTTGCTATTTAAACAACTAGGGAATTAATTTAGCTCAAGAGAAAAGCATCTAATAATTGCGGTTATGTTTCTACAAACTGAAATTTACCAGTGGAGCATAATTCTCCCACAGAGTCTTATAGAGGGAGAATCTGGGTCAGTGGTTTCATATCACTGGCCTCTCCTAAAAACAAAGTAATGTGATACTCCCTCGTTGCTGAAACTGAAGACCAGGAAGCTAATAATTTTGTGACAAAGTTTATAATTTTCTTTCCCAGGCGTTTTACTCTCTTTGTCTTGTGACTTCTCTACCCACTTCAATGTTATGGCTAATTGAGATATATTTCTATCTGATGAAAGCTGGATGAATCTTCCCTGGTGAAAACTTTATACTTTTATAGCTATTAATGTCCATTTATTCAATTTCCACTTCACTTGGAATGAATTAGTTATTAGATTTTCTATACGAATTGGTAACAAAAAGTTCATAAAACTAATCATTTAAAGGTTCAATGTTTATATAGTTTTTAAAAATAGAATCTAGACAATCAGTTTAATTCTCTATTTTGCATCAGTTAAGGAAATATTCTTATACCCAGCAATCACTGTAAGTCTATTCTTTAAAATAAAATTAAAATTTTAGCACTATCTGCAAATTCTCTCACATTGAAAGTCAATCACATTGTCATTAAAAAAATGATTTGTGAAAGCTTGAAATGATGCCTGTTATAGTAAGAAGTCAAGTCTTTCAAACTCTGGTATCAAACTGTTTCCATTCTCAAGCAAAACATTGCCTCATTTACTCAAAGTAATTTGATTAACTAACTGAAATGGTGGTATTCTTTACCCCCATGATTGTCTGAGCATGTGAAATTGTCCCTTTTAGAGTAAATAGTTTAAGATAACTATTTTCTAAATTTTGAAACTAGCAAAATTCTCATTTTCACGGTAGTATGCATTCTTATTTGAAAAAGTCTACTTTCATTCCAAGTACTTCAAACTTCATTTAAATGTAAATAGTATCCTGAAATATGTTTCTTCAATGTGCAATTCTTAAATGGTGATATAAGCAGTTTAATACAAATTTTAAAAAGAAAGAGTCAGATACGCAATGTATTAACTGGAAATTTTGCTAAGTTCATGACCTTCCTGAAACTACTTTACTCCAAATATATTTTATACTGCGTAAATAAAAGTTTTGTATTCTATAAAAAGGGAGGCAGATGTAATGACTCACCAAGTTGCCGAAAATATAAGCATGGTTGTATTCTCAGCCTTTTGGCCAGTTATTGGTTGACACCATGAATCTCACTGGGTTATCAGTAACATTTCAGTAAGGGGTAAGATGCAAAAATAATTGCAAAAGATTTTGCAGTGACTACCCAGGAAGGAAAACTGTTTCTACCACTTTCAAATTGTGTGTGAATCATCTGTATAAAGAGCTAGAATTGTCTTAAAACTTTGAAAGACTGAAAGTCACCCTCACTGCCATATTTTCTCCTGGGTTGGGCAATGAAGATATTTGTATTTAATTTAAAAGTCTTCTAAACTCACATATCAGGTTTTCAAATGATCTAACTTCTTAGTTCTTAAAAATTGGTTTTTAAAACTCTCACTCTTTCCTGTAAGAAAGTAAATGTCATAATAAAAATGTCAGCATAATCAAATCAGCTTTCAGCTTTGCCTCTATAATTTTTTTAAAAGCCTTAGCAACAAGAGAAATATTAGAATTTGTGACTATGAGTTTTCTCTACCTTTCTGTTTCTGTGGTGTGTTTAAGATGAACCACTGCAGACCAGAAGCATGGAACATATTTCCATCCAAAAGGACAGTAACCATAAGTATATTTTTTAAAAATGGAAGTCTACAAACCTAGGTCATCTGGTCAACCTTGCCTTGAGGCATTTCACACAGAATGCAATTTATTCTTTAAATTGAATAACAGCCTCACAAGAGAATAACACTATAAAAATAGACAATACTCCTGCCCTATAGGACCTCAATATTTCTTGCTGCCAAATAAGAGAAAGTTCTTAAAGAGAGAACAGAAACCTATAACCAGAGTGGGAAATAATTTTGAAAGTATGTATTTCTCTACAAATGAGTAACAAGTATACAGGGAGAAAGAAAATCAACTCGACAGACTGTTTATATAAGGAACATGCAAACTATATGGTCAGCAGTAATCTTTAGGACAGTAAGCCTACCAGTTTCATCTGGAAGAAGAACCGGCGCTTACGATCTTTAAGACAAGCAGGATATGGACAAATGTTTGGGAATTTATACATTTATTTTCTTATTTTTTATTTTTAAACAGAAAGTTTTGCGGCTTGCAACACTGGAAGAAGCAATTAGCAAGTTATTCACACGCTCCAGAGGTTAGATTTTTTTTTTTTAATTCGCAAGTTAAAGAGTATTTTCCATTTTATTGATCTTGATGGTACTCTCAATAATGGCAACCTAAGACTCTACATGTCAAATTCGTGACTATAAAATTTCATTTTACAGTGACACTATTAACATTAAATATAAAGAACCAATATTTATTAAATGTGCACCGGGGTTGAGAGGGTGCTATTCTAAACACTATATTTTTTTTTAGCTCATGTGAATCCTTATAAAGTAAGTTATTCTCTAACCCATTTTGTAGACGAAATAATAAAGAGCAGAGAATTTAAGTGATTTACCCAAGTTACACAACTAGTAATATTAGAGGTGATACCTAAACCCACTTAGGCTAACTCCCAGGTGCACCTGCTTTAACACACCACTGCAGCCGAGTGCGGTGGCTCACGCCTGTAATCCCAGCACTTTGGGAGGCCGAGGCAGGCGGAACACGAGGTCAGGAGTTCGCGACCAGCCTGGGCAACATGATGAAACCCTGTCTCCACTAAAAATGAAAAATTAGCTGGTGGTGGCACTCGCCTGTAATCCCTGCTACTCAGGAGGATGGAGCAGGAGAATGACTTGAACCTGGGAGGCAGCATCTCAAAAGAAAAAAACAAAACGAAAAAAAAACACCACTGCAGTTTATTATTCCTAAGAAGCTTGGTGAACTCAAAAAGAAGCCTAAAATAGATTTTAGCTATTTATAGTTAATTCTCTTTATGCTTTTCTTTTGTGATCTCTTACTTTATTGTTTCTACTCAAAATATATATATATTTTTTGAGACAGGGTCTCACTCTGTTGCCCAGGCTAGAGTGCAATGGCAAGATCCCGACTCACTGCAATCTCCGCCTCGTGGAATCAGCCAGTTATCCTGCCTCAGCCTCCGGAATAGCTGGGATGACAGGTGCTCGCCACCATACCTGGCTAATTTTCATATTTTTCATAGAGACAGGGTTTCACCATGTTGGTCAGGCTGGTCTCAAACTCCTGACCTCATGATTCTACTCACCCCAGCCTCCCTAAGTGCTGAGATTACAGGCCTGAGCCACCGTTCCCAGGTCTTCTGTTATATTTTAAGCTCAGAAAACAGCTCTGCCATGTAGATTGGACAAATGTTCATTTTAATAGAGGCCATAAAGACACTACTAAATAATCCAACATCTTCCTTTGTCCTGATCACTTTCTTGCTTGTACTTAGGGGAGTCCATCCAGAGTCATATCAATGACGGCTGCATTTATTTGGCCACGGGCCTGGGACCCTGACTCATTCTTGCCACCCCCCACATTCCCAGTCTCCTTATGGAATGAACATCAATTAGGGAAAACTACTTAGAAATATAAAAGGCACTTGGTTGACTAGATTGCTTACTGCCCTATTATACCAGCCTAATTCTGTGACCTTTCAACATGAAAGTAGAACAACAATATTGTACCTTATAAAACACTATGCCTGACCTAACTGGGTGCCCTAGGCCTGCCTAAGTTTGGAAGATTGGCAGCTACTGAAGCCCAATTTATTTGCCTCTCCCTATTAACATGTGTTAGTGTGAAATCACATGAGCTAACACAAATCATAAAAGTTACAATCATCTTTCTCACATTTTGTGATACTTTTTCCAACCTTGACAAATATAACAAATGTATTATGAAGCAACCAAGAAAATATCTTTTGTATTAATGTATGAGTGTGTGTACTGTGTTTGTGTCTCTTGAGTGTGGTGGGGGAGCTGTGTGAAGTGAGAAAGAGATAAATAAATAAAGCTTTATTTCTCTAAATAAAGCTATTTAGAGAAACGTGTATTTAGCAAAGAAGGAAATGAAAAGTAATACTAAATCCAACACTCAAGTAGACAAAGCTTAGACCATCTTCACAGGAAATAAATGAATAGTACTAATAGCTGGATCCAATTTATAAGGCACTAAACGGATATTATAGAAGGAAAGGAGATAATTAATCTTCAGCTAGAACAATGAAAGATCAGCTGTGGTATTATCACCTTCCAAGACTCTGGAGGTGCCTTGCTTTCCAATATATTAATCAAAGACCCTCCAGAATTAGGATGTTTAATTATTTGCAAGGATTCTTTGTATTTTTTATCTCTGCATGAAGTCACTGATTACTGTATATAAAGTTTTCCTTTCTTATCTACCGCATTGAGACTACAGTGGCAATATTATAGTCTTCTTCACAGGAATGAAGATATTTTGTCTCAAAGTTGCTTAGAAAGCTGTCGGTTTCATGATTATTTGATAAATATGTGGTTTCAAATTTATTAAACAAAGCTGTGGTTTTCTGGTGATTCTCAGATTATTTCATCTATATTTTTTAAATCTTACAATTTATAGCAAATAGCTTTATTCTTGTTTCAGTTGATTCAAATAAAGTCACAATAGTTAGATGCAGAAAAAAAAGCCCAAAGATAATTTCATTTTGCAGGGTATTATTTTAAATATGTATAATATTGAATATAGAGGGTAGTTTTGTATAATCTGTACAATTTCTATAATATTTACAAGTTCATAAAAAGAATGGGAGAGTGGAAGATCACGACATCAATTCAAGGGCATTCTTTACCTTGCAATATCTAATAACTTTATTCTTAGATGCTTGGTTAAAAAAAAATCTACCATCATCAAGTTGACATCATCATCAATGTGAAATTCGTTGGCCATTTTCCAGAGAACAAATTTAAAACCTGAGTGTCATTGTTGATTTTTTTTCCTGCTCTTGTTAAACAGACACTTTCCGATTCAGTTTCAACAGACTATTTCTAAAGTCTCTAATATATTCCACTCCTTTCTGTTACCTTGACCCTGCCCTCTAGTGTATTTCACAAGTATTTATTTTCCTTTTAACTCTCTCTCTAATTTTAATATTATCTTCTCTGAAATATTTATTTTACAATAGTCAAGAAGTTTGATCATATGCAGATTGATTATGCCATACTTTTATACATGAGTCTTTCAAGTTTTCCCTTTAGCCTAGAAATAAGGCCCAAGCATCTTACCATAAGTTATGATGCTTTGCATGGGGCTTGTCTTGCGCTAACGGAACTCACCTACCCATCTGTACCTCCTATGACATTCTCTCATCTGTACTTTATTTCAGTGAAGCTACCAAGTGTTTCCAGAGGTCCCTGTAGATGTTTGCCTTTTCTCACACTTCTTTATTCATGTAATTTTGTACCCCTCTCAACTGTATTATCCTTCGAAAACTTACACTCTACTTTCAAGACCAAAGTAAAAACAGACGTTCTCTACCTGATTCTCACTACTCTCTCCAGAGTTAGTCCCTTATCTGAAATGCTTCCATGACTGTATTCTTGTCAAAGGGCCTTATAATTACTTTATGTACCTGCTGTCTAGTTTTGTATGCCCCAAACAAAGGCAGTGTTTAACACATTGTAGGTGCTCAGTTGCATTATATATAATAATGTCTTGTTAGTAGACTAGCATGCCCCAGCCACTTGTAACCTCAGTTACCAGAGACCCATCACTCTATGTTCATACGCTCATGTCTAGCAAGCCCACCGTTTTCACATTCTTCTCCATAACAGTTCTACTACAATCCATATTTTTATGGAATAAAATTAAATGGAGTAATTTTGTGTTAAGGATACAAAGAGAAAAGATTATTAATTTTAAGAAGCGGTTATTAGAAGATGATTCTCCATGAGTCTAGCATGTCTGCATATTTCAAAAACAGAGATGTTTACTGCCCTTTTGTTCCAAACTACTTTTTTAAGTATGTTTACATAGAGACAGCCTTGGGAGATAGTGAATCTTTTGAGAGAAAAAGGTGGATTTGTTCATTGTCCAGCATAAAAAAAAAATGCCTTCTTCCAGAGCAAAAGTTAGTCAGATTTGCTTGCAGCCCATCATAAAACATACAGGTTCTCTAAGCTCGGTGTTCTTCACATGTGACATAAATCACCTCTGTGAGATTTTCTTGAGGGGTGGGAGAAGGGAAAGGTGCACCATTGTGAATATGAGGGTCATATTCCTGCTAAGTGTTCCCTACTGTCCTAACCATTCATGAATGTCTAGAGGCTAAGTGACTCTTGAGAAGTAGGATTGAATTGAGCTACCCCAGTAGTGATGTGGCTGTCTGTCACTGTCCTCTAGGCAGGGGGAGGTAAGGATGTTAGCACGGCACCGGTCCAGCAAGCGTCACAGCCCTGGATGAAAGGCAGTGTGGCTGTGGCTGTGAGTCAGCAGTTCCCACAACTGAAATAGACGCCATCAGTAATGACGATCTCGCCACCTGATACAGTTATTGAGTCAGCCAAAACATGGAAGTATTTTTTAGTTACGCCATGGGCTCACCTGGAATCAGTTTCAGCCCATTTACAAGCAAAGGTAAATGTGCTATGCCTACTGATGTGGGTTCATTTTATCCTTCCGAATGCATCATCTGTCTCCCCACCTTTACCTTAAATTAAGTTGCATTGTAGAGACCGATAATTAGGATGAGGTTTTCCCGTCCTTGAGACGTACCCAAAACCATATGCACTTGTGTAAGTACACTGGAAAACTTCAAGGACAGGAGAGACTCAAAGTTTATGGCTCGGTCGGATGTAAGCATCCACGTCACTGCCCTACAGAGTCCTGCAGAGACACGAGATGGCAAAATTCAACTCCTGCTATATGGACAGGGCTTACAGTGAGGAAAGAAAACCAATCTGGCTTTGAAGATGGAGCCTTTGGGGCCAATTCAATGGACTGTTGTTGACTCTCTACATCTGAATGTGTGGTAGGATTGATGTATTCTGTTTGTACTTCTCCATCCTATAAGTGCCATAGAAGCTTCTTCCAATCAAGAAAGAGTCACAGTAAAGAATTGTTAGGGGGACAACCTCTCTTGCAATTTTCTACCAGTGTGGTTGGGTCAGAAATTAGCATGTGTGTCTCTAAAGTAATGTCCAAAGCTTTTACTATATAGTGGATGTCCTGATGGTTGGAAAGTTAGAAGCCCCATCCCAATAACCCTTATTGCAGTGTTCTCACCGCTTCAGCAAAAGTGGCTGCTAAATCCTGACAAAAGTATACAGGAGCCTTCACACCCAATACTTTACTGAGATCATTTAGGTAGACTCACAATGCTCAATGCCTCCAGAAATCAGACTATCGTTTTGGATTCCCCATGACCAAAAGGAGACAGCATTTCCTCACTTGAGCATTCTGCTTAGTTCTTTCTATCAGCTCATCTACAAGTCAGCGTCCTCCAGGTGGGGCTCATCCAACAAGTTGTACTGGAACCTGTCCATCCAGCTGTGGAACCCTCTCCATCCAGCTACGGAACGCTCTCCACTTTTCCAGCCCCACCACACTAATGTCCTCTTTGAGTATGAACCTCTGTGACCGATCATTTGCTGTATTAGAGACTGTAGCAGAGGAAAACAGCCTCCACAGCAGAGCACCTCATGATTCTGAGCTCATTGTCCCTTTGGTACAGCTACTAGGAATATTTTTTACCAAATGTAGCTATCAGCTTGCCACTGAGACCTTTCCAAAAATCAGTGCCCTAACTCACAGAAGCTTTATGATTCTTTGGCCTGGTAGTTCCATTTTGAGGTGGGTCAACTCGTACTCAATAGATAGAGAGGTCAGAAGTGGCCAAAAAGCCTCATCTATCAAGTGGAAATGGCAAAGTCAAGAAAGCAGTAGGCTGGGCTGTAGTGATATCTCAGCCTTACATTAAAAATGACCAACTCCCTACACTCCTGCAACAAAGCCCCTGACTCATCAGACTCTTTACTCACAGAGAATTCTGTAAAAGCCTAGTCCTGATTCATTCATGGGTCTGGCTCACTCAACTAAACTGAGTCCAGTGATATCCACACAAAACTGGACATGGTTACCCTGCACGATGGGGAGAATTCAAGGTCATTCTTATAGCCCTGACCAATAAATTCCTTGAGAAATCTTGTCGCTTAATTTATAATCGTATTTCTACCGACTACAGTTTCTTGCAGGCTACTTGTTCTGCCATTGGGAAAACTACGGGCTGACAGATTAATGACATCACTCTTGAGGACTACAAAAAAGTCTGTAGGAACAAACAGCAGCTACTTATCAAATTGCCTGAGTTGTTCAGATAGATGCCTCTGATAAAGGCCCATTATCTGAGAAGACACACTGAAATCAGATTGCTGATCAAGATGCGTTATCCAGATTGCCATAATTTCTGCCTGCATCCATGGTTGTTCACCATCGTAGACGTGCATCCACCATTATAGATTTGACAGAAAGTAAAACATTCTGTATTTCTCATGCAAAAGTTACTGATTCATTTGTGACTCTTGCTAAAAAATTGATTGTCTTACAGTGAGACATATTGCACAGGACATTCCTCCCACCCACTTATGCAGCTTAGACTTTTATCTCAGAGCTATCAGTGTTCTGTCACCATTGTTAAGGTTTTTATGTTACAGCCTTGCTCTTCCAGTCTACTCTGCCTAAAACATTCTGGTTTTTGAAGCTAGTGAGTGATTATGAAGTTAAGTCTGTGCCCTTCCTTTACTTCTACCACCACCCATTAGGTGCAATAATCCACCAGAATGATTTGTGTCTAACTAGAATTTCACATTCTAATATGAAAAATGTTACATTCACAGTAAAGTTTATTACAGGAAAACGATACACATTCAAATCGGCCAAGAGAAGACGCACATAGCATAGAGTCCAAGAAAATTCCCAGTATGGAGCTCCCGTTGTCTTTCCCTATGGACGTATGGACAGTGTCGCTCCTTCAGAATAAATGTTACAATGTGCATGGTATACTGTTCACCAGGGAAGCTCATCCAGGCTTTGGTGTTCAGAGTTTTTATTGGGGCTTGATCTAATAAACCTGATTGGCCACCCACATGGCTGACCTCAGTCTTCAGCCCCTGAGGAGGTTGACAAATACCACATGACTCAAAGCCCTCCCCTAAATCATACTGTGGCTCAAAGCCCCCAGGTAAACAAAGACACTTTTATTAGGCAGGACATTCCACGGACTTGAAGATTACCTCTGAGGGACCAAGAGCAAAGGCCAGACCTCTCTTTCCAAATCATCGGCAGTCAATGGAGCACCTTTTATTGGAAAAAACATTCAAGAATTGGTGAGGAGTCAAGATATTCAGTGGACCTTCCACACTCCCTGCCATGCCTACGCATCTGGTATTACTTAGTTTTGGAATAACTTCCTCTAAAATCAACTCAAAACATTATCTGTTTTTAGCTTCTTCACCCTCTTTTGATCCACACACCTTAGTCAGGTAGTTTGGTCACTGAATGAGGTCATCCCAGACCGGAATAATGCCCCCTCAGTGACTTCCTGGGGGATAATGGCGACAAAAGAGTAAAGGGTAGCTGAACCTAGTTTGAAAATTTGACAGTCTCTCCTGACCAGTCCTGGCCATGATGCTACTTTGTTTTTCAAAAGGGAAACCCCAGGTTGGCTTGGTTCTCTGTCTCCCTGATATCAAGAGAGAGACTTTGCTGCCCATTCAAAAGAAGATTCAAACATAATTCAGGTCCAGCTACCTGGACCTCTTGTTGGCTTGACGTGGCCTTAGAGCATCAGGATAATGACTATCTGGTACTACACTGCTTACTGAGTTCCAACAGTAGCCCACACAGGACAAAGTGGGGTACATATGGGTGTCTGAGAGTTTTATAAAAATGCCTTGCTCCTTTTGCACATGATCCTTTTGGATAAAAAGGAAGAGTTTGAGTAGGGGATGATTGGAAAAATGATGAGGTTATGGCTACCAGAATGTGCACACTGATTTTGTGGTGATGAAGGGAGAGCAGCAAACTTGGAATCTGAGGATAGAACACCTTAGCTTTCAGAGAGAATGGGGAGGACAGAAAATGAACGGTCATTTTTTCTTCTATAGAACCTTCCACATAAAGAAAATATCCCAGTGTAGATCTTCAAAACTTAACTTTAGAGATCAGTTATTCCTCTCCCAATGACTTAACCATGATTTGGCTTCCACTTCCCTTAATTTTCTCAAGATGCCTATCTTGAGAAATGGAATTGGTTGGCTCTAACTCCCAAAATACCAGTGTTTTCCCACCCATTCAGTGGGGCAGGGAAATGCCATGAAGCATGTAGTGTGGGAAAACTGGTGGCTCCTCTAAAGTAAGGCAGACACTCAGTTACTCAAACTGAAATTGGAACCCTAAAGCCTACAGTCTAGCCAAGAGACTACATTTGGAAACACTTTAAACCTACTCCCCAAGACCCATGTAGATTCTACATGAGGAGCACCATCAGTTGTAAACAACACTGTCTTTCCAGGGGTATTATCAGGATTCTATTTCATGTGAAAGTCAGGTATTAACATGCTTCCCTCCCAAAAGCATGGAGATTTTTACTCTAATGGTGGTCGTAAGAGACCATCAAGTGTTTAAGGGACGGACCACCGGCTAACCCAGGAGGGCATGCAAGTCAGCCTGGACTCACTGCCTAGGGCTGATATCAATGAGAGGAGTGTCCTAGACTTTATCCTTGCAGGACAAGGTGGCAGCAGCTGGGCAATCTCTAGTGTAGCTTTCTGCATCCCACTTAATTCCTCTAGCCAAGTGAAAAGGTCAATGCAGTAAATTAAAAAGAAACCATTTGGCTTTCTAAGGGATACCATATGGCTTGTGAAGGAATGGTTTAGGTAAATAGGACACGTTGGTCCTTCTGTTTGGAGTCTTGCTGGGAATAACCTGAAGTGAATGCTGTATGGGACAAACTACACAGATCTAATCCCAGAGCTATCTATCAGTCAGATTAACTAGAGTGTTGGACTCTTGGAAATATCTGCCATAGCAAAGACAACCCAGAAACAAGAGATGCAACGATTTGGAGATAATTCTCCATAGATATCTCTCATGGCTACACATTTTGTGAGCAAGCACACTAACTAATTTTGTTCTGGACTGTTTTCAAGGATGTCTGTAAAGCAAACAGCCTTGATAGATAAAGATAGTGTGTCTCCCTCTGAGATAGTATTAACAAACACCCTACAGGACAAAGATTGCATATGTCTTCTTATAGCTTGTTATAAAATATCTGGGGTTCCTAAGTTTAGGGTTCTTCATCTACATTATGTGCATGTAATAAACCTAAACCTGAGCCCTTATGCATCTCAGCACTATGAGAACTCGGGAGGAAGGGGCACTGGTGTGTATATCATACTGTTTGTTGTGCTATGAGTAAAACGTCCAGAATTCATAGAATAGCAGGTTAACTACCTTACAAGTAGAGTCAAATCCCAGACCCTTATGCAATTATTGATAGCAATCAGCATATTGAAAGCAAATGTGTATTAGCTAGCATGTGGAGTAGGGAGAAATCCAGAACAAGGGGGGAGAAAAACACATATGATTTCCAAAGTTTTTATTGTTCATTTATGCACTTTTTACACCAATGGACAAACATCCCCTCTCCATTAAGCAAAGGCAATATAAAATAATACAGTTCTCACTATTGAGGCTTCAACTGAGAAAAAATTCATGCACCTTTTTTTTAATTTGCAATTAGTTAAGACAGGCATGCTTTTAGTTCAGAGTTGTTATTTGGGAAATTTCCATTTTTCGATCAAATATTAATATACTAAATAACAGAATATTATTTATTTAGGAAAGTACTTTGTAGAAATTATCATTCGAGTGGGATTATAACTCTTAGTCTATTGTTTTGCCAAATGAGCTATACAAAATGTGTGTCTATAATGAATCATTCATACCATTTCAGAAATACTAGAAAAAGAAATACTACATGCAGGATGGAGTCCCATGGCAGTTCCGTTGAACCTCATGAGTGCTGTGAGTTTCTGCATTATACACAAATATGTGATCATTTAAATTGTTCTATGTGTGTGCCTGTTTTGAAAGTATAAATGTGCCAGTAAGAATGTGAGAAATTAAGGGCTGTTATGCTTGAGGATAACTATATCCATAAAATTATAAAACTTTTGTAATCTGGATCTTTTCCAGAATTGCTGCCAGTTTAAAATGTACATCACCTCTTGGGAATGGATAGCAGGAATATGTGTGCTGGGACATTTGAGTATAAAGGCCCAAAGGGGACATTGGTCTTGGGAACAGCTGTTTTTTGGCCTGACTTCATGTAAATATTAAACCTAATTTTTCCCAATTACAGCCAGCACATATGGATGTAATACTAGTAGGGGCATCTCATTTAAAAATATCAATATGGCTAATATATGTGGGTTCACTTCAAGTTTACAGTCACAGCCACATGAGGATAAAAAGTCAAATTTCCAGTGTCTGCTGTTGGCAAACATCCAAGTGAGATAATTCAGTTGGTTGCTGTTTTTATATCAAACAAATCTTATGACTTATTCTTATTGCTATATATAGTCAGACAATATATATATATATATAGTCAGAAATGTTTTGCAAATATAATTTAAAGAATATTTCAGATCATAGAAATAATCTGTCCTCATATGCATTCTTATGAAAATATTTGTGTTAATGATTTTTATGAAACTTCAACATTAGACAATTATTTCACTTCTTATATGTCTGCTAAATATATATTCAAAAATGATATTTAAAATCCTAATTGTTAAACACTATATTAGTTTGAAATTTCTGAAGTGTCATTTTGCTATCCCATTCTAAT
This sequence comes from Cheracebus regulus, assembly GCA_963574635.1. NCBI lineage: Eukaryota > Metazoa > Chordata > Mammalia > Primates > Pitheciidae > Cheracebus > Cheracebus regulus. The sequence goes on along the minus strand of CAUYQU010087497.1, from coordinate 34,144 downwards.
TAAACATCAACTTTTTTAATATGACTCATGAATTTTAAGGTATAAATTCTATGTCACCAAATGTTATTGTATATGTTTGCATTAGACTTTGTAAGGTAAAATTTATTTGATTAATGAATATCTGTTTATGAAGCCAACAGTTCAATGCGTCCATCATTCTTAACATGATGGTAGATAAATCTATCAGATTGTTAAACTTCCTAAAAGAAAAAAAAGAAAAGGAAGAAGAGAGAGAAGGGAAAGAGAGAGGGAAAGAAGGGGAAAGAGAGGAGAGCAAGAGAGAAGAAAGCAAGAAAGAGAAAAAAGGAAGAAAACAAGAAGGAGAGAAGGAAGGGGGAAAAGGAAAAAGAGAAGGAAGGGAGGGAAGGAAGGAAGGAAGGAAGGAAGGAAGGAAGGAAGGAAGGAAGGAAGGAAGGAAGGGAGGGAGGGAGGGAGGGAGGGAGGGAGGAGAAAGAAGAGAAAGAACAAAAAAGAAAGAAAGAAAAAGAAAGAAGAAAAGAGAGAGAGAAGGAGGAGAGGAGAAAAGGAAGGAAGAGAGAAAAGAAGGGGGGGAATTAAAGAAATACAAAAATGCTATAAACAATCATCCACCAAATAGGCGATTTTATTTAATAGTTACAGTTCACTAAATGGTAAGCAGAATACGATTAAAAAAAATAATACGCTTTCCATCAGAAAGTCATTCATCTAAGCAGAAATATTTAACTTTATATTTAACTACCCATGCTTACACTTCTGAATGGCATGGAAGTTCAAGTGTATGGATAATAAACGAAAAAAGAATATACTAAATGAGGACATGGAGAGGATTTGAATGTGTTCCAGAAAACTCTTCTCCCTGAAACTCCCGTGTTTGATTAAAATTTCCTGCTAACTTTTAAAACTTAGAGTATTTATGATCTTGACTTTGCCATTCAGACATAGAATAGAGAAAATTATCTGCCCACTCCTTGAAAGAAAACGTTTTCTTCTCATCTTTTCTATCAGAGGAATTCTGTACCTCTTTTATGGTTCTTATCGTTTCCTGTCTCACTACAGTTATTTGCAAACTCTCCCCTCTAACTGTACATTTTCTTGGGGATCTGATGTTTCTTTGTATCATCACATTGCCTAGCAAACATCCTTACGCAGAATAGTATCCATCAAATACTTGTGTTATAAAGGCATTTTTTTTTTTAAAGAATGACTTTTTATACATGTGTTCCTCTGTAAGTGGGGTCCAAACTGCCAGTGCTGAGAGCATAGTCCGAACTTATTTTTCCCACGAGTCTAGGCATAATTCCGGGTGTCAGCGTCAGTTGCCATGTGTTGACTAGAAGCATCAGGGTGTAGTATGATCCTCGTAGCTAGACTGGCCTAAGGCTGAACCTTGCTTTCTCCCCTTCTGTGTAGCCTTTTCAAGGGGTCCTTTAGTAAAAGGTCCCCATGTCTCAGTAGGCTGACTACATGATTGCTGAGATTTAAATGAGTTAATCCACATAGGGCACTTAGAACACTGCCTAAAACATGAACAGCACTGATAAGTGGTAGCCATCATCGTTATCATCGTCATCATTATTTTGTAATTTCTGTACCAAACACTGAACTGTGTACACACAACCTGAGAAGTATCTATAAGCTTTCTCTCCACTTACAAAAAGAGATAAACTTTCCCCAAAATGTAGAAGAGAAGCAGTTTCCTGTGTCATAAAAGGATGCAGAAAAGAGGGAGTTTTTATTTCTGTTTTATCAAGCTACACAAACTCTTTTGCCTAAACTTAATAAAATTGACCAGTTAAATATGACCTCCAAAATTGCGCCGGAAAACCTTCCATGCACCACATTCTTCTGCCCAGTACTGGAGATACGTACTGATTAGTAATCAGTATCTCCATTTAATGAGAAAAGATTTCTCACAACTTTCTATAACATGTTTCACTCTACGAAGTCAATCAGAGCTGGTTTCAGGTCGGAAAAATAGATTTCATCAGTCTTTTCCCAGCTCGACTTCAAGCATATGCCTTCCTACCAGAGGCAAGCTTGACAAAACAGTGATGCACTGCATTTGACTAATTAAATTCCCTTGATAAATGCATTCCTGGCAGAGGCAGTTTGATGGATATTTATACATAGATATTTATTCTTAATTTTGTGTTTTGAGCCGTAATGGACACACACACATGCGCGCGTGCGCACACACACATACACACACACACACACACAAATCCATTATTCTGATGGCCAAGAGAGGCATATTACACCCTGTAAGCTAAGTAGATTATTATTCTTAACCATGTGCTGCCACAGAAAACAGAAAAAAGTTTAGGCTTGCAGAAATAAAAGACTGATCTATGTTGTATTTAAGAAATAAATACATTATTTAATATATTCTACATTAATAGAATTCTAATTTACCTTATCCAGGCTTATATGGAACTTAAGGACAGTATATTTAAGAGAAATTAACTCAAGATATGTAAATTGATTGAGTGCTGAACTCTATTGCAGTTATTAGAACTAATTTCCCCCCTCTGAATCTTACACTGACATTTATACCATTTTAATAAGAATCCATTATGAGTCTCATTTTAGGGGAAGGGATTCTATTAAGTGAAAGTAACCACATATGTATCCAAGCAAATGCCAAGTAAAACAAGAAACATTTTAAATGGAAGTTAAAATTCATAACAGTAAAGAATGATGGTAATACCTCATATTTGTATAATTCTTTTCTTTAACAAAACCTTTTCAAATACCCTGTCTCATTTCGTTTTCATAAAATCCTTTGTTAAAGAAAGATATTTATCTGGAGTTTAGGCCTGACATCCTACGGATTTCTGTTGCTGTTTGACAATAGCGTCTTGGAAGTTGGGATTTTTGTCAAGGCAACTTTTAAGAATAAATCATGGGAATTGAATTAGTCATTTTTAAGTGTTCTAGAAAAGTCAGTTGGCGTTGGCACTAAAGAACATTATATTCCTACAATTCTTATCCTTTTAGAAAACATGACTAATTTGCATGAGAGTCCAGGTGGTCAATTTGCATAGATAAGACCAAAGAAAATGTGTGCTAGGCTCTGGAAGGTTGGGGGACACAGGAGGGAAAGGAGTAATCCAGAATGTGCTTTTTATTTTTAATCTTTTATTTGCTAGCTCAGGTGAAGTCTAAATGGATCAGTAAGGGCCAGAAATCTCTTTGTTCATTTTTCTCTAACACCTGACATCTTTCCGATGAACGAGACGGTATTTATAATTTAGATATACTTAACAAGGTAAACAATAATAAAAGAAAATATTAGAAAAATAGTTGATTTAGAAGCATAGCTTTTTAACGAATCAGAATTTTTTCTTGATATATTATACTTGCTTTATTTTTCCTTTTAAAACGTACTATAATATCAGAATTATACCAGCTGCAAAAACAATACTTAGTTTGCATAAAAAGTTGACAGCCATGAGTAGAAAAATACTTCAAGCTTCTTAGACTAAAGCTGATACAGTTGTTCCACCATCATAAAATGAACACTAGGAAATGATAATACAAAAATGTAATATAAACTGCAACCAAAATTGATAAATATAACCTAATTTGCTATTCACAAAGCACACATTCATGTAAGATATAAAAAAAAAAACAAAAATCTGAATGATAAAACAATAAGAAATGAGGCAGAACTTTGGAAAGTTCAAAATAAAACAATTATTTAGAAACAAAGACTAAAAGAATGCAAGAGAAATGAAAAGAGTAGGTAATGCTTCATTATAAATAGAAGCTCAAAAGAAATGAAGGGAGAAAAATAGGATTAAAGGAAAGTGATGATTATTGAAGATAAAGAAGATTTAACAAGCAAATAATAGAAATTCCTGAAGATAACAGCAAGCACATAGGACAAATATTAAAGACTGAGTTCTAAGGAAACTTTCTGGAAACTTTAAAAATAAATTTGAAATTACATACGTCATACTGAACATGCCTCATACCTGAGACACCAAGATATATTCTAGAAAAATTACTAGACTTTAAAGTAAAAGAAAAACGTATTTGAATATTAAGGTAAAAAGAACAAAGGAAAGAAATTGTGATTTGCAGACTTTTTGGTGCAATGCTTTATGCCAGAAGAAAGAAAATTTGAACTGAGGACTGTGTATTCAACAAATCTGGCATTCAAACATAAATGTATCTGTTCTCAACCTGCAGAAATACAAAGAACAATGTATCTTTGAGCTCTTTCTGAGGAATCTACTAATGAACAGCTTCAGTCAACAAAAATGATTTGAGACACTGACAGAAGGTGAACATTATCCACCTACACGTAAACTTAAGAGTAGCTAGTGGTTAAAAGAGATGAAGCATAGTACGTAACAGCTATGTGCTCTGACAATGTAGACATAATATGACTATCAGAAAGAAAATGAGGACCACGATTACAACAAAAATCTTTTAACTGTTTTCAGTCACTATATTGGTGGTATTCGCATTGTTATTCTAAGTAGGCAAAATATAAAGTGGATGAAACCACTGAATAATTCTAATTCTATCATCCTCTGAGCCACTATAATTAATGATAGTGAAAAAAGATGGAAGAAAGGAAGAAAGGGGGAGATGAATGGAAGAAGAGGGGGAAGGAGAATAAAATTATTCATTTTAGGAGGAGAACAGGAAACAAATTTATTGAGAAAACTAGTATAAATTATCCTTGGCAAACATTCTGGAGTTTTACTTTCTTTTCTCACCCTTGACGTCCTAGGCCTACACCCTAGGCTTAGTCTACTCTCTAGAGGACACGAACTAAACCTTCCCTCGATTTTTGTTTTGTTTTGTTTTGAGACGGAGTCTTGCTCTGTCCCCAGGCTGGAGTGCAGGGGCACAGTCTCGGCTCACTGCAACCTCTGCCTCCCGGGTTCAAGCGATTCTTCTGCCTCAGCCTCCCGAGTAGCTGGGGCCACAGGCGCGCGCCACCACGCCGGCTAATTTTTGTATTTTTAGTAGAGACGGGGTTTCACCATGTTAGCCAGGATGGTCTCGATCTCTTGACCTCGTGATACACCTGCCTCGGCCTCCCAAAGTGCTGGGATTACAGGCATGAGCCGCCGCACCTGGCCGATTATTATTATTATTATTATTATTATTATTATTATTATTATTTTAGACAAGGTCTCACTCTGTCACCTAGACTGGAGTACAGTGGTGTGATCTCGGCTCATGGAAGCCTTGCTCTTTCAGGCTCTAGCGATCCTCCCAGCTCAGCCTCCTAGGCAGCTAAGATTACAGGCATGCACCACCATGCCTAATTTTTGTTTCTTTGTTTCTTTGTTTGTATAGACGGGGTTTCCCCAGGTTCCCCAGTCTCCTCTGGAGCTCCTGAGCTCAAGCAATTTGCCCACCTCAGCCTCTCATAGTGCTGGGATTACAGGCATGACCCAGTGTGCCCAGTTTAAAACTTCTTATTTAGTTCTCACGAACAATCCCATAAAATATTATTATCTCCATTTTACAGGTGACAAAAGTGAAGTTTCAAGAGGCTACATTATTTGAATAAACTCTCACAGCTAGTAAACTGAGCTATGTTTTAAATCCAGTTCTTTCGAATTAAAGCACAATGTTGATTGTATTATGGCACAGATGCACAAAAACACAAAATACAAGAGGAATGAAAAGTCTACGTTCCCAGTTCTTCCAGTGATTTCCACTGACTCAAATGTTTTAATTTGTGTTAAGGTGTAAAATACATACGTAAATGTATAGCTCAATAATTGTATGAATTTTGTGCATATATATATGGCTATATGTATTTTTGCATAAATATATCACATGAATATATATATTTGCACATATATATTCATGTAATCCATATATATGCATATCCATGTAATTATTGATGCAATACTGAATTTTTTTGTTTGTTTTGAGACGGAGTCTCTGTCTGTCACCAGGCTGGAGCGCAGTGGTGCAATCTCGGCTCACTGCAACCTCTATCTCCCAGGTTCAAGCCATTCTCCTGCCTCAGCCTCCCAAGTAACTGGGACTACAGGCGCCGGCCACCACCACACCTGCCTAATTTTTTGTATTTTAGTAGAGATGGAGTTTCACCATGTTGGCCAGGCTGGTCTCTATCTCCTGGCCTCAGGATTCACCCTCCTCAGCCTCCCAAAGTGCTGGGATTACAGGCATGAGCCACTGCACCCAGCTGCAATACTGAAAATTTTAAACCTCTCAGGAGGCTCTCATTGCCCCTCACAGTCAATATCCTCCCCAAAGCTAACCTAACTTCTCTCAAAATTATACATTTTGATTCTTCATGTGCTTTATAAAAATGGTGTTAATTGCATACTTTCTTTTGTCTGGCTCGTTTTGCTCAACGTTGTGTCTCTGAGATTCATCCTTGTAGTTGTACCTATGGAGTCGTATCCATGGATTTAGTCGAGTTTGTTCTTTTCCATTGATGTATTCTATTGTATGAATGTGCCATCACATATTTATCCACTTTTCTGTTGATAGAGATTTAAATTGTTTCCATTTGAAACTATTGTGAATAAAGCTGTAATAAACATTCTTTTATATGAATTTTGATGATCATAAGCACTCACTTTTCTTGGGGATATTCCCATAGTATGGTTTATGGATATTCTCAGCTTTAGTCAAAGCTGTAGTATTTTTATAATCTAAACAATTCTCTGTTTGGCCCAAATCACTACAATCTCTTAAAGGCATTTGACTTGCTTCCTGTTATAGGAAAACTTCAAACTTCTTACAGGCAAGTAGGAAAAGTGCTGGCTGCACTTTTTGCCAACTACTTTTCCCAGTTAATCTATTGCACCACTGCCATTGCACTTTACTCACTGGAAAGAACTACTTGAAATTCCTCATGCTGTTACCACACTCACATCTTTGCTAACACTGAGCATTTTGTGTAGAGAGTTATTCCTCTCAATGTTCACTTTGTTACATCCTGTTCATCCCTCAAGATTTATTTATGCTTCTATTCTACTGTGCTGTAAACTCTTCCAGAATATTCATTTATTCATCTTTATATACCTAATCGCCAGCATATCTGACACATTGTTAAATAAATGAACAAATTATTGAAGAAACATTCAGAATCAGATAATTCAAAATGAAGATATCCTGCCTAAAATTACAAATGTACTGTACCAGCTCTCTCTCCTAGTTCTGACCCTAAACAGCATAACTCATCACTGAAGATACAATAGAAAATTAAATAAATAGAAGATTAAATAAAAAATTAAATAGACCAAATGTGAACATCTTAAATCTCTCATATTAATCTATAAGACCTAGATTTTCAAATTTTACGATCACTGATTTTGAGCACATATACAAAACAGAAAATCTTAAATTGCTCTGTGCAACTTCCCATGATCTTAATAATTTCAAGATGACACTCCAAATAGAGCTTCCATAACAAAGACTATAAATATATTTTCATAATTTAGGATTATGATTTCTGTACACCCATAAAAATTGATCTGGAACTAGACTGTACATCTGGAAACATTTTGTAAACTGGATTAGAACCTCATGAGAAATCAAAATGCATTACAGGCCTAGGCTAAAATTTTAGCTTAATTATAGTTCTCATTCCATATAAGAAGCCATGCTTTAAAATTGGATTGTCATCAAGGCATATGGCTAACCAAATGTGTGAAGAAATACAAGGTTTCGCAGTAAAACATTAGCGATGTATGTGCAAATGAAAGTGTTGTGTGTGTCTATGTCGAAGTCGGCATATGCTTTCAATAGTTACCACTGCTCTCCCTCCTCACAGAACCGTTCAGTTTTATGGAGAGGACCAACTGTGTTGAGTTTGGGAGCTCAATAGATTAAAATTTATCTTAGCCAAAAAGAACAAATCTTGATAACATTAAATCTCCAGTGCTTTGCATGGCAGTTCTCATGCTAAAGGTCCAAAGGAAAACCATCTCTCTCCTTCTCTGTGTAAGGTTTATGGAAGATGTCTTCCTTTTTATTGATTTCAACTATTGCTGCAAGAAAAAGCAAACAATTCTATGTGTTGATCCATGGGTAGAAGGTCAAAACATCTGCCATTATCTGAATACGATGAAATCTTTGTTCAAGAATCAGATATTACAAAATATATTTTCAGATCATATGTAACATAAATGTTTTTTAAAGGGTAAAATATTGGAAAGAAATACATGTAGTTTATATTTATGAAGTGACTTGAAAAGAGATTTTGCTTCCAGATGTCAAAATGATCATCTCATGGAACTTGGAGAAAAACAAAATGATGACAGTTTACTAATGGGTTCTAAAGTCTTAGGCATTTTCTTCATATTTTAGTACTTTTTAATCCTTACTCATTTTAAACACCTTTTCCTATATATTTTATTACTAAACTCATTCACTGAGGAAAATTTTAAAATACAAAAAGTCAAAAAGAACTGGGAAAATTTCATCTCTCCTTCCTTCCTTCCTCCATTAGTAATGTTCTCTGTCTAAACAGGATGGAAGTTGGACCAGGCGCTGTTACTCATGCCTGTAATCCCAGCACTTTGGGAGACTGAGGCGGGTGGACCACCTGAGGTCGTGAGTTCAAGACCAGCCTGGTTAACATGGTAAAACCCCCGTTTCTAAAAAAATTAGCTGAGCATGATGGCAGGTGCCTGTAATCCCAGTCACTTGGGAGGCTGAGGCAAGAGAATTGCTTGAACCCAGGAAATGGAGGTTACAGTAAGCCAAGATCATGCCATTGCACTCCAGCATGAGCAACAGAGAGAGACTCCATCTCGGGAAAAAAAAAAAAAAAAAAACAGGATGGAAGCTGTCATTAAAAATATAATAAAGGGCAAAAAGTTCTTAAGAATTTCTGAATTTTATGAAGGAAATAGACAGAACTGAGTTTCTCTCAAGAATATTTGATCAATTCTTGGGTTTCTCTTAGATAATTGTACTTTAAGCAATTGCAATGGAAAACTCTAGAGGTCTGAAAACTCTGGGATCATGAGCCATATGAAATATGGAACTAATTAAACCCAGGAAGTGGTGAGGAAAATGATAACAGCATAACTACAAAACAGGAAAAACTCACAAAGATTGTTAATAAAGAGCCAATGAATAAAAATTTCTGGAACATTGCCAATGTCAGTGATAGCTACTCTCCTCAGGCAAACAACTTCAGTAGACGAGAACTGAGTAGCTTATTGGAGACGTTTCAAATCTTCATCCAAGATTTTGCACATATTAGAAAACTGCAGAGCTGGGCTTGAGAAAGAAGAGAAGGAGTAAAATAACAATTGTGAGCTGCTGCTAAATCCAGTTCTTATTTGCTCTTACCTTACTGCTTCCCTTGTCCAGGGTTTAGGGACCAGAAGCAAAGAGAAGGAAAGGGAAGGGAAGGAAAAGAAAAGATAGGGAAGAGGAGGGAAGGAGAGAAAGGGAAGAGAAGAGATGTGGTGTGGGAAGAGAGAGAGAGGGACATGGAAGGCAGGAAGGCAGGAAGGGAGGGAGAGAAAGAGGGAGGGAGGGACAAACAGCGGGAAGAAAAACTGTGCAAAGGTTTCTGCTGGATTTCTCCTGAAAAACTACTGAAATTACAACAAAAAAAATGAATGCCTCAGAGGTACAAGCACAAACAACCAATCACAATAGGAACCTGAAAAACAAAAAAAAAACAGAGAGACTGTAGATTGTCTTTATTCATTATACTCAGGAAAACATCTATATTTTTTCCTTTTCTTTCTCCTGTGTTAACTTGAGAAAATCATCACTTGCCACTTGGCCACAGCACTATGCTGATAACAATTTAGGCCACCAATATCTATAAAAGAATTTCAGGTGATTGCACAACTTCTGTCAGTGTGAGAAGTGGATTCTAACATACCCAAATTGGTCTTCTGCCCTTCAGCATTCATTTCTTAATACTGTCTTTCCCCCAAGGCTGGTGGATTACAAACTAAAGAAACTGCCTTCTCTCTTTCCAAGAATTTAAAAGTGGGTCCCTGACCAGGAGAGTGGTCTGATAATAAGCAAGTGCTCTTCTCATCAACGGTCCTCATCTGCTGATAAGCAAGGGTGAACAACAGTTGGTTCTAGTGCCTGAAACTCTCCACTCTGAGCTTCATCCCCTTGTATTCTCAAAATTTACCAAGAAAGATACAAACTAAAATTTGACACTCAGTGTTTTCGAAAATACATTATCAGGCAGAGTAGTTGATAACCCCAAACCTGCATGATCTGCACATGTACCCCAGAACTTAAAGTATAATTTTAAAAAAGAAATTATATATAATAAATATACTTAAATATATGAAGAGACATGCTGGCAATATGAAATAAGAATAAGAATTTGAAGAATGAATCAAATATTAGGTACAAAAATGACAATAGTTCAAAGAAAGGAAAAAGATTGAATAAACAGCATGATATACATAGTTTAAGGGCAAATTGCTAAGCAGGAATTCATGTTTAGGCAAACTTCCAGAAGGTAGAAAAAATTTGAAATGATTTTAAATGTAAATTAAAGATATATGGAGCATTCTAGTGACAGTATCTAGATGATGGGAATCCCTAAAATACAGAAGGTACAAAAGAAAGGAAGAAATATTGATAAATTTTCTAAAATGAGAAAAAGGTAAAAGATGCCAGATTGAAAGGCCTCAGAGAGACAAAGAAATCGTATGTTAAAAAAAAATCTTCACTTTTAGACACATTATTGTGGTATTTAAGAATACAAAAGATAAGAATTCCAAAAGTTTACCAAAAAGAAAGGCAACCAGATCATCTAAAAATGATAGAAATCAGCTGATCTTTGAATTCTCTGCAGCAAGGTTTGTCTGTATTTTAAGGAAATTGTGTTAATGTAAAAATTATACATCTAGCTACCTTGTGATTTAAATATTAAGGAATGCCAAATCCTCTCAGGCATATAAAGCCTCAGATATTTTACTACCATAAAGCCACTGTGAAAACAACCTTGAAGTAAGTACTAAAATAAGAAGATAAATAAAAGTGTTGTAAAAATTTTATAAACTCATCATTATCAAATACCTTGATAACATTTATAATCCAGAAGGCTAGAACCAAAGGAAAGAAAAAGAGAGTACATCTGTAATCAGCCAGAAATAAATTCTAATAAACACTAACGCTGTGGTAAATTGGTCATTGCATAGGACAATAAATGAAATCAGTAGACTAAACTATTAAAACTGTAAAGAAATTGACCAGTGTTTCCTGATATAAATCAAATTGCAAAATTCAATAGAATATCGTTTTACAAGCAACAATTTAAAAATACGATAGAAATGTGATGTTACTTTCACCCTATAAATTTCTATAAATTATTTTAAATACAATGCTCAAAGGTCTGAGGAATTTCAAAACTCTAATGTAGGGCATAGATGAGCTGAGTAACTGAAGGGATATTGGGTGACACAACTTAAAAGTTGTCTAAATTAAATTAATCTATAAATTTGGTACAATCCTAATCCAGTAGAAATCTCTGAATATATTTACACTAAAATTTATATGGAAAAACAAAGGCCTACAAATAGCAGAGTGTATATTTAAAAAAAGAAAGAAAAAGAAAACTTTGGCATACCAGATATTAGTTCATACTAAACTATAAAGCTCTAATATAAAAATGAATACTTCAGTGGCAGTATGTTGCTGGCACAGGAATAGATAATGACCTAATAAAATAAAATAGAGAGCTCAAATACAAACCCATGAGCAGAAAGATATGATAAAGGTGCCAGCACAACTATCAATGGGCAAATGGTAAATTGTTTAATAAAAGAGTTGGGAAAATTGGCATTATACGGAAAAAAATAAAACGTGATTTCCAACCACGTCACATGTAAATGTAGACTAATAAGGATTCAAATGTGTAATATGAAACTATAAAATCAGTAATAGATAATACAGAAGAATAACTTGGGGACAGATACGTGGGAAATAACTTCTTTAATCCCAGAACAACATACACATACACAAGACACAACTTCTCATACTAGACTTAAGGATTTTGTTCAAGGAAGGACCTCATAAATAAAGATCAGAGAAAATGGAAGATTGAAAGTTTTCACCAAAACTGTCAAAGGTCTAATACTAGACTATCCTCAGAAAATCAAAAAGGTGAAAACAAATCCTAGTTGAAAACTAGGCGAAGTGTACATTCTGTCAATTTGCAGAGGAGATAGTCTACCAAGCCAATTAGCACAGAAAGAGATGCTCAGACTTAATCAGGAAGATGCGTACTGAAGCAATGAGACATCAATTTACATCCATAATGACCAAAATTAAAAGCTAGGTAACACCAAGCATTGACAGGCTTGTGGGATCATAAGAACTCTCAGAAACCAAGGATAGAAAGGTGTATGGCCTAGAAATCGGAAGACAAAGTTGTAATACAGCAATAACGTCAAGGAACTATGTAGTTACCATACAGTGAAAACCCATTACAGTGCACTGTTAGCTGGAAGCAATGGACTATATTGCTCATAGCCACAAAGAAAAATTGTAAGAACATACTTATGAAGGAAAATGGTAAGAACAAGATCAAGAACAAGACCTATTCCACTACTATATTCATAATTTAAAAATAGGCATATGTGAAACAGCAATATACATTTTGTAAGAATATAAGAGCAGAAGGATACACAGTATGGTGTCTTTTGTGGAGAAAGGAGAACAATGGGAATAAAGGAAGTGCATCAATGACTAAGAAAGGAGCAGGACTTTGTTCAGACCAGTGCCTAACACATCCTATAAACTGAGGAATATGGTGAACTTAATCTTCTTGTACAATTTTTAGAAAGAAGAAGCTGCAGTGTAGGGTGGTGTTCTCTACCTTTCTGCCCTCATGAAGAAATGCAGCGCTCAGCCTCTTGACAGAGCAGATGGGATGCCATACTTCCTTCTTGCTTCAAGCTCTTACCCTGAGAAAATTGAGACTTACTTCATTTGAGTAAGAATATCCTATGGTGTTAATTTCCTCAATGGAAATTGCAGATGATAATAAACACAATGATGATGGGATATTTCCTTTTTTTATTTTTTTTTCCTTTCTTTCAGGGCAGAAGCATCATTATGCAACAGAATTTTTAATGGTTTAAAAATTTAAAAATACATGTGCTTGAACTATCTAATCATTCCTTGAACAAACACATACTGAGGGCCTATTTTATATATTACAGAAATTTAATAAGAAAATAATTGATAGCAATAAATTAAGATGAATATTTTCATATATATTAACTACAGATGATTAATAAAGAAACCTTAGTTCTCAATTTGAAATTCCTATTCTTGATTTATGAGGCCATGTGTACCTGTATATAAAAAATGTTTCAGTTTACCCCATAATCATATCTCAATGCTACACTACATTGTCATTGGACCAAAATTAGCCTTTATGGTCTATCTTGGTTCTCAAAATGTGCATAATGCATATCAAGAGTCCGCAGTGGAGAAATTCACTTTGAACATAATCTCCTGACCATCTCTCCACGTCTGGCATTCTGGTCATTATTAATCATCTTTTATAAACCTGCTCTTTGACACCATAGACAAATACAACTTTGTTGGTTGCAGATCTATTTGGCGGCCTCTAAACGGCTTTCTCAAATTGCACCGCTCTCACAGTGCAACATGTTCTTTCATGTTGATTAAAATATGTGAGGGATACAAACAACAACAAAAGAGTAACAGGAAATCCAATCACTCCTTTCATCTTCCCAGTGGGAGCTGGTCACTGCAGCCAGCTTGACTTTCTTCAAACAAAACTTCCCTTTTTGTGGCTGAAGAAAAGCTTTGGCAAACACTTATCCTTTGATATGATATGCACTTGACAAAAATCACAGAGCAAATCAAGCCACCGCTTTGAAGAAAATGCTTATTAAAAACCTGAAGCTCTTAAGTGCATTATTAGGACTTGGTGTGTTGCTAGCAATGTGAGCCCAGTGTGTCTGTGGCCTCCATTTAAAGTCAAGTCCCAACGCATGGGCTTCAGGGCTGCAGCTGCCACCTCATTCTTTGTTTAATTGCATGTATACCTTGAAAAACTGTTTAGTCTTCAAGTATATTCTGGAATATTACTTGTATATTGTAGTCAGTGAAACATAACGTTTTGTTGTTTAAGTGGAAAGAAATGTGAGAAAAATTCTTGTTCTAATTAGCCTTTGCTCAATGCCCCAGAATCTCCAGCCACCTGCCAATTTCTTTTCCAAGTAGAAACTCAAATTTTGAAGAAAGTACACTGAGGTATCCAGGGTCAAACTGGATTTCTAACATACAGGGTCAAGTTTGGAAATCCTCATACACTTTCAGGATTCCCCAGGGAAAAAATGGCACATTCAAATTGGGATAGTTTGAGGGGAGTTTAATAAAAGAATTTCACACACGTATGGGCAAGAGTGGAAAACCCACTAGGGATAAGGCAGTACCTCTGGCCGCTTAAGGGGAAGGGCGTCAGCAGCCCTAGGTCTGCAGAGGAGTGAGTGATGACCAAAATCCAGAGACACAGGGGCTGGGTAAACAGCAGCCACTCTCAGCAATCAGACAGGAAAAGAACAAGGGAATAGACACCCTGAACTCCCTCCCTACTTCCCATGTCCTGCTGATATTTCCCACTGTTGTCACCTAATCAGAGGGTAGAGACGGCAAGGGAACCAGGTGACATAGTCTCTACAGACCAGCTTCTCAGGACCAGGGAATGGTAGATGGGGATCTGTAGGGCACCCAGAAGACAGACAGCATACAGGCGTCATTTCTTCCACCTAAATCACCCTTAAGGGTAGGCACATTTGTTAGGAGTATCCACAAAAAACATCACATTACTATACTAAGTCTCAACTTCAGGTAGAAGGAAAAACTCAGAACTCTTGGATTTTCTGTGATAAAGCCCTTTTCAGTTCCTAAGATGCAAATGTGCTAAATCGAATTTGTAATTAAGTTCAAAATGTATTAAGTAGGTTCTATTAATGATTTATATCCCTCAAAATACACAAGTATGTTTGCTTTGAAATAACTATAACAAAGGTCCATAAAATTATGTGCAGAAATGTAATTGTAAATATTCTCTGAAATAGCGTAACTAATAGTTTCAGCAAAATTTTCTCCTCTTCTATTCAAGCAGTCATCGCAAAGAGAAGGTGCAGATAGGAAATGTTTTCCCCAGCAGCTCAGCATCTGCTAATCTCTAGACAGTTCTGCTTCAATATCTCCCTGACACTTCAGGTCCAGCATGTCTACAAAATTATGCTTTCTCCTCTCTCTTCTCATTCCAAGATCTCCCTAAATGATATAATGTGTGTGTGTGTGTGTGTGTGTGTGTGTGTGTGTGTGCGTGCGTGCATGTGTGTGTCTTACAGGGTAAATATTCCATAGATATTTTTATTGATTATTGGACACTTATGCTCTTTTAACATCTACTTTGAGAGGATAATGGAACTTTTCATGAAAACTGTAGATAAAAAATACAGCCAAGAAGGCACTAACTCCTTTGGTATCTTCAGGTGATCAGGATTTTGCAAGTATGAGCAACTATTTACAAATGAATCCACTGTACTTGGTAAAGTAAATTGGAGAATTTATCTAAAAATCTTTGTCAATAAAATTAAAATAAACATCAGCAAAGAAAATGAATAAATATATTATTAAACTGTCAAAATCAGTAAAACTCAGAAATGGAGGGTTAAATAATTAGAAGTAAAACTGGCATGCACACACACTCACAAAATGCTTCAATTAATAGTAGTAAAAACAACAACAGCCAATAAGCAGATGTTCATGCCAAATCTGGGACTAATTATCTGCATGACCATGGGCAGTGCGAAAGTACATAGGCATAAGTGAAACAAGATGAGCCATGATGACTGTTGAAGTGGGCATTTTGTACCTACTTACTATTCCATACGGTTTACGGACCGCCAGCACTGTCCAAAGATACATAAAGTGAGCCATATATGTAATTTCAAATCTCCTAGTAACCAGTTTTAAAAGTTAAAAATAAATAAGTGAAATCCATATTTTAAATTCTTTCTGTGTAACTCAATTTATCCAAAATATTATCATTGCGACGTTTCAATAGCCAAATTTGAATCACTTTGTAGTCACACCTGGCTCGTGATTACCACATTGAACAGCAGAGTTCTGTGCTACACACTACTTTTATGCATGTGGAAAATGTTTTTCAGAATAAAAGAAAAAAGTTGACAAATGTGTTTATCTCTCTGTGCAGCTCAGCTTCCGCATCTACATGTTGAAGAAAATGTTAAAGAAATGTAGTGGTCATTATATTATTAATTATCAATATTAATCACCAGTATAATAATGTATAAGGTTTCTTTTAACTCTATTTCCTATTATTTATTACTATTATAATTGATCAGTACAATAATTTCTAAAGCTCTTTTTAACTTTATTTTCTAGTTTTGATTTTTTTTCTAAAGTATTTTTTTTCACTACTTGGTAGAAAAATGTATTTTTTTAAAAGAAAAATTCCTTTATGCTCTCAGATATAACCTGAAAATTACCATTCTCTATTTTTAAGGTTATATTTGGAGACAAATGACCATTTATTGATAAAATAATTTTTCTTCTACTCCAAGGCCAAATGGAAATATATGAGCTCAGTTTACACTTACCACTGTTTTGCTCATTGACTTTTTCCTTCCACACAATAAGATTTACTACCTAACCAGTGTTAGACCCTGATGAGAGACGGGTGTGCAGGCAGAAATAGATTTAAAATACAATGATAAATCATAATTCATGTTCAGTAGCGTTTTTTTTTTCTTTCTTTCGTTTTCGTTTCTTTTCTTTTTTTTTTTTTTTTTGACAGAGTCCCTCTCTGTCACTGTCAACCAAGCTGGAATGCACTGTTGTAATCTAGGCTCACTGTAACCTCCATCTCCTTGGTTCAAGGGATTCTCCTGTCTCAGCCTCCGGAGTAGCTGGGATTACAGGCATGCACCACCATGCTTGGCTGATTTTTGTATTTTTAGTAGAGATGGGGTTTCACCATGTTGGCCAGGCTGGTCTCAAACTCCTGACTTCAGGTGATCCACCCCCCTCAGCCTCCCAAAGTGCTGGGATGACAGGTGTGAGCCACCGTGCCAACGAAAAAGGGATTTTGGAGACTAGAAAGTAAAACATCTTAGATATTTTACCCATCCTTTTTCAATACTTTAGTTCAATGACTTCACAGATTTGTCACATTTGTTCATTTGACTTTTTGCATTGTGTATTGCAGTTACATTTTACAGAGTTTCAGCTTCACACCACCCACAAGTTATATTTAAAGTGAAAATTCTTGCAAACAATATTTTAAAAATATTCAGCTCATGACTGACCAAACTGTTTAATTTTAATTTGTTTTAATGACTTATATATCCACTCTCTTCTTGTAGTTCAATAGGTCAAGCTCACCAGTAAGTATGATTTTGGCATCATTTTGAAGAAAAGCTATAGGTACATCAAAACAAATAGAAGAGATCCTCATACCAAATAGAAGAAATTTGTCTAGTCGACCGATTTTAAGAGAACTTGATTCATGAAAAATCCAGGCTTACTAAATATCATTTATATTTTATATATGTAAAGATTATTTGTAATACTTAAAAAGTTAATTAACCAAAAAAATTTCCGCTATCTTTTTAATAAGAAACTATTTCGGCACAATTACATAGTAATTTTTTAAATACATTTGCATGAAATTATTTGCGGACCAATTTATTACAGTTTATTTATTGATATCATTTTTCCAAAATAAATAGAAACAACATCTATACAAATATCTATTCAATTAAATAATAGATACCTGTTGAGATTTTTTTTCTCCAATTATACTACAAGCCTGAGATACACATAGGATTGGTAGTTTCTTAACAGTCCTTTGAATGAAAAGTAAGATATTTTCATACACTCTATTTACCTTCCAGTTGTTAGTTAAAAACTGTGATTGACTTCCGTTTGCAGCCTTAAAAAGTGCTTTATAAACAAGAGATCAGGGTAATCAGGGTATGTGAAGTAATCCGTAAAATAAACAGTCTAAAATCAGACACACACACACACACACACACACACACACACACACACACACACACACACTTTCTATAAGTTTCTTCAGTATTATTCCCATGCGAGTAAAATAGTTATAGAGACTTTTTGGACAAGCAAAATACCATTACCATGAATCAATTGTTTTCCTTATGATTTTTTTTCTTTTCATCAGTTTGTCGGGTCTTTATTACCTGTGAGCTTCCAGCCTTCTCATTCCACAACATTCATGAAAATAAAGAGCTATTTCCCTTAATGGAACTAAAAATCCATTGGCATTAACAGGAACAGAAGTCTTTCTGCAGTTATGGGAACAAATGTTGATTCTCAGATATGGGAATTAAGTGTTGTTCCCCTGAACTGGCAGTCCTTAGAGCATGAAGGAGGGAAGGTAAGAGGAATGTAAATAGAAAAGGAGTAGAATTATATTTTTACCTAAAGTGCACATTGCTACTTAATGACTACAAGAGATCTGAATTTAACTTAATTAATTCTACAAGCAACTTTTCCTGCCATCAATTGATCCTCAAGCACCTCAGTGTTTTACCATACAAGCTCAGCGTCTGTGGTGCTTATTCTGTCAGAAAGCTTTCCTGGAGAAGATTTTTTTAATAGAAGCCAAAGGGGATACTGAAAATCAAGGACAAGATTTGGAGCACTCCCCTCGCTTTGTAACAAATTAGGTGGCTCTTTGGATGAAATGCAACCCTTTTGCAAGAAAATGGAGACTTCTGGCAATGTTTAGATTTGTATCATTAGTAGCAACAAGTGTCAGAAAAAAGCTTCTGGACACAGTAACTCCAGATGCAGTACCTAAAATTATCCAATTGTTCCAGAAAGAAGAGTAGGATATAAAATGAGGAGTGACCTTCAAGATCCAGTTTTAATTCCCTGTGGTCTCTAAACTCATGATTAAAAATATATTCAAGATTTTTTCTTAAATTAACTCATCACTTCTTTAAGAGTTTTCTACACTTTCTCCTATACACATTCTTCTCTTCAGACATAAGGTGTACTCACTATTGGCAAGACATCCCTGAATGTCTCTCCCCAAAATGCCCTCTACTCTCCATTCCAGCAAATGGAGTGTCTTGATATTTCAAAGCCAAAAGCAAAATCCTCTTCTAAACGAAATCATGACCGATCTAAACTCAAGGGAATCACTCACATATCTAAATTTCTATGATCTCTTCCACTCATTTGGCACTTAAATGCTGCCTCAAAAGTTCAGTTTGTTTTATACACATTTTTACAACTGCACAGTTGTGAATGTACATTATGCTCTGCTAAATTATCTTTGTACTCTCTGGAACACCTAGTACATAGTCTGGTCCCTCTCTGGCATTGAATAGGCATTAAATTTATTTTATAAATGGAGAAAGGGAAGTGGTGAGAAGTAACACAATCCTTTATATTGAAATTATTTATTGGTGAAAGATACGAAACTAAAATCTAGATTTCCCTCTTATAAACTTATTTCGCTTTCCAGTAACTAATGCTGTTTTTGTTACTGGATTTTGTATACTGGAACAACGTATGCAAAAATACCACACACATTTTTGTATACATCGTTCCATTCTAATTCCCTCTTACAGACATGAGACTATTACTGTTGTCACTGATAACGGCTGTTATTCATTTCTGATGTGATATATCAAGACCTCTAAATTGTTATGGCAGAAGAAAGCAGGAAAAATAATTGACATGAAGGAAAATTGAGTAACTAAGCAGTAATGCAATTAAGAAGAAACAGCAACCAAATCCAAGGACAGAGCATCCAGTCCCTCAACAAATGTGTCTTAAGGATTTATGATATACCAGCCAATACGATAAACAATTAGAAGATAAAATAAAAACACAGATGTCCCTCTTAAAGATCTCTAGTAGGAAAGACAAGTTTTCATAAATAAGTGTATCAGAATATTGAAACTAAGTCATAGGAGTTTTAAAGAGCTTGGGGGGGGCGTGGCTAGCTACGTCGGCAGCTTGTTCTCACTGTGTGTCCGCATTTAACACAGCACCCAGCTCTCTGTGGGCACTTGATAACCACCAGTTAGCAAATGGATAAATGCCAGAGGTTGGGAGGCAGAGATGAACGTATTATCTCCCCAGTAGCCCATGTGGATGGTGTGGGGGACTCCTCAGCTGTGACAGCTACACAGTGACTCCCAGTGGTCACAAATTGAACCTCACCTTTGATCATAGTCTAATACAGTGTGCAACTTAGTGCAGTTTATTTTTTATATATAATAATTTTTGCATGTAAGATGTAATTTAGTATAATTGCTAAAGCTGTGAGCCTTCAAAAAAACTCTCATGGTCATTCTGTTGAAAAGTGAAAAGGTTTTCTACAAACACGTGATGTGAGCTAAATAAATAGTAGACTGTTTCCAATTCCTAAAACTGGATTCTATTATTTTAAGCTAATTTTCTAATATAACCAATGTAGTGTT
The DNA here is from genome assembly GCA_963574635.1 of Cheracebus regulus. Classification (NCBI taxonomy): domain Eukaryota; kingdom Metazoa; phylum Chordata; class Mammalia; order Primates; family Pitheciidae; genus Cheracebus; species Cheracebus regulus. Next base: position 13,673 of record CAUYQU010087497.1, on the reverse strand, counting down.
AAACTTAACATTAACCAGAACAAACAGAAAAGACTTTTATTCAGAAAACTACATATTGCTTCTAGACTAACAAGAATGTTCTTTCTAGGTTAAGACATGAGACTATTTCTCTGAGTTTTGCCTAAAAATTAGACGGCATTTATGTGAGGCTGCAGTGAGACACTTCTGTCTATGAAGAAAGAAGGCCCTCACCAGAACCCAAATATGTTGGCAAACTGATCTTGGAATTTCCAGCCTCTAGAACTATAAGAAATAAATTTCTGTCGCTTACAAGCCAAAAAATAATAATAATGACTAGAAGGCATTTTTCTTAGAACAATTATTTGCTACATATGAGTTCTAAATTATTTCAATTATTTATAAGCTAGATACATTCTTTTCCATCCTAATAAAGAAAATGTAGAATGGGTCATTCTATTTTTGGCCTTTGTTACAGGGCAGATCCATTAATGCCAATAAAAATCCATTTCTCTGCCAATGAAAGTAACTAAGTAGTAGGTCATTCTGGCATATTAGCATTTACCAAGTGCATTTCAGTTAAGAAAACATCATCAGTGCCAACTATATGCCAAACATTGTGCTAAATACTGGAAAATAAGCACAGGTAAGATGCCATACCTGCCCAAGAAGAGCTTACAATGCATTGGTGAAGACAGGCTTCCATGTCTTCCAGGAGGCAGAGGGAACATGAAAGAAAATAATAGAAACCAGCAGTTGATAAGGCATCATGGTTGCAATGTCACCCTCATCTATAACTCCCAGGTGTCAGACATATCCCAAATCCAGTCACTCCAGGAGCAATTGTCACCTTGAATCCATTCATAAAGGCCTTGGGAATACCCTGACCATGATCCTGTCGTCGTTGTTAGCCATTCTGCTGCTCCTGCATATTAAATTAGACGAAGGCTCTGAATTGACATCAGACAGAAAGAAACCAGGCAGCTAAGGGAAAAGAACAGTTGAGCTACACGCAGAAATCCTTGGAGAAATGTCCTGTCAAGAGTATAGCTAGAAAATTGAAGCTGCAAGAAGCTGGATATTACTATGTAAGTGGTCATATCCCCAAATGAAAAAACACTACATGTAATGAGATAACTCTTCCTAAAACCATGATATATATAGACATCTGTTCATGTACACTGACCCCTAGTGATATAAACTGATTGCTGCAGGGAGAACAAACAAGACTGTTTTTAAAAAGAGAGACAGATCACCCCTGTTCAAAATGTGGCTTCTGAAACATAAACAGTCTAAGTGAGAATGCAGCCATTATTGTCCTCTCTAGAAACTAAACAAACATAATCTACAACATTTATAAGGAACAAAAAAACAATTTAACAGAAGAACAGATCTACCTAGAATCAATGACACTATCTCCTTTAAGTGACTAGATAGATATATGCTATTCTATGTCACCTCTGCAATTGTCACATCTGTGTATCTACAAGACAGTATTTTTTAATCTTCATAGAGGGTTGTAAATGACTTAAAGATTTTTTTCAATTTCCAAAATTTATTCAGTATGTCACAAAATAACTTTTCCTATAATTCTGAAATACTTTCTGCAAGTAATTTGAAAGTTTCCAAGTAATAAAATACTATAAGATTTATCATTAATGTGTTGACTAATTCAGAACAAAATTGACAATGCCAGTTAAAACAAAGAGCAATTTATTTCATATGTATTATTTGCTTCTTTTTAATATAAAACAAAAATTACATATAAAATTCAAAATTAAGTTTAAGTTGAGAGACAGATGAGAAAAGAATATGTAAATTGTCTTAAACATATAAAACTGACTTGAATGAGCTTTTCTCCTCCAACAATACAGAATGTGATTAACCAAGACAATTCTTATTATAAGCAATATGAAAACAAAAGCTACCTCCATTGGTGATATAAGAGATCTCAGGTGTATTTTCTCTTTCTTCCGATGTTCTTTCTTCCTTTTTACTTTTGGCCTCCCAAGGAGAAAATGTAAGAGTTCCTATATGTCAGTCACTGTTTTCCCTTTTGCTTCTCTAGGAGAACTGTTTCTATCTTTTGCTTTTCTGCCATCCATACTAAATAAGTCCTAGTTACCTGTAAGGAGGCAGGGGCAGATAATCACCCAAAGCAGGTGTGGTGCCTAAGACTTTCTTGTAGCATATTTCTATCTACTTTTTAAAACAGTTATTGCTAGTCCTATATTAAAGTAAAAGATACCATTCCAGCAAATCACAACATATAGGCCATTTGTAAACTGTTCTTCCATGAGGAATAGATATTACAAAGCACTGCAGTTCATATAAATAGTAAAGGAGTCATAACATAATTGTATAAAGTTCATACTACTGCAAATTAAAATCTACTACTGCAAATTAAAAGAAATTACATAAGCTATGCAAGCCATTTTTACAATAAGAGTTTTAACCTGAAACAATTCTGTAAACTCAAGATTTCTTGAGACCAATTCATCAAGAAATTTCTAAACAATGTAGCTTCTTTTAAGCTGTTGATATCCTGGCAGAGAAGTATCTTTGAAATTTCTCCCCCTCCTCTATAACTAAAATGCTCAATAACTAACAAAAACTAATAGCCAAGAAGAGAGAGAGGTTTTCCTGAAGAAAATAAGGAATTTGATCAACAGTAGAGAGGCCAAACCAACAAATGCTTACCTGTGGCACTACATATTCTAACATTCTGTTAAATGGCACTGCATGTTCTAACGTTCTATTACAACAACCCAGATCATTTTAGAAACTCAAGCTATAAGCCTTAACAGTTCTGAATTCCATTTTATTTTTTGCATATAATTAGAGAACCACTAGTCATAATTCTAGGTAGAATGACTGAAGTTTGTAAGGGCTTGGAAAGTAGGGAACTTGTTTCAGATATGTATTTCCAGAATTCAGTTTATAATACACTATCATTTCCAGGCCACTTGTACTAAGTTAAAATTCACCTTCATATTTTTATTTTGCAGCCTATATTATTCCTAAATAACTCATACCTTCAAAAGCACTTTAAAATCTAACTTGCTAAAATTCCATGCATATATTTTCTGAGTGTTCCCAGTTTTGTCAGGAATTCTTCCCATGAACAATAGGAGCCAGCCTGCAAGGCGTGGACTTAACAACTGAAGTTTCTTTCTTATAATATCTGTTCATCGAAGAAATTTTTTCTCACACTTATTGATTTTTACTTCTTACATCAGTGTTTTGAAAACCTCTGGTCTAGTCCAGTAGTTATTGGCATACATATTTCTACAAATGAATCTGTGATTCAATTGCAAAAACTGTAAAGCTTAATCCTATCAATCAAACAAGAGGCACACACACATGCACATGCACACACACACGCACACACAAATTCTCAAATCAGTACAAAAGTGAAATACTCAGATACAAAAAAAAAACAGTGACGAGTTAAAAGGAAGAGAAACTCTGATGCTACATGTCCTAGTTGCAAGTCCCACTGCAATCCTTTATTTTCCTTGTATTTTTAAAACATATATTATTTCTTTGTATTGAAGTCATGTCAATAATCTATCACAGCAAACAGACGCAGATGGAAAAACAGAAAATGTTCTCCAATCCACACTACGGAATGGACAAACGGGCTTAAGTTGAATATCCACTACTACATAAATAAGTCTCTTAGGTACCTTACGTTCTCCAGATTAAAGAAATCGTTAATTTCAGCATGTGGAAGACACAGTCACATCAGGCTGTTATTTGTAATAGGTCTTGCCCTCTCCCTTTCCTACAATACTCCATAGAGTGATGAGCCAATGCATTCCCCTTACGGTTAAAGAGTTTGGAAATTAAAACTATCTACCCAGAGGTAGATAAGTAAAATCTCACTTTATGAAAGCTTTCCAGATGTCTTTATATCCGCTTCTTTCCCTTAAGGCAAAAAGAACCAATGCATAAAACCCTGATATTTTCAATAATTCTCTTTCTGTCTGGCAGTTTTTCCTGCACAAGTCAGCGTCTGTGTTTCATGCTGCTCAGAGCTTTTTTGGCAGACTGATGTTCACAGTCACATGTATACTGTAAGGACTCAAACATTTTGACTTTTCTAAACTCAACAACTACCAATGAATGTAAACTTAGTTGCTTTGACCATGGGAAGTCATAACAGAGAAATTTCAATTAAATAAATTCTTTTCCCAATAGTCCTTAAGGCCAGACGCTAAGAGTCAGTCAAACATAAATGTCATCTCAATCATTCCAAGTAGGTTGCTAATACATGCAAAATTCTGCAGTAGTCAACTCTCTGTTTAAGCTGGATGAACTATCAGATAATGCTACCTTAATAATGACACTAAAAAGTAGTCTCCAAGAATTTGGTATGTTTTAGCTACTCTCTGACACTCATACCATAGGTAGGACATATGCAGAGTTCATATTCTATAAATTTAGGTGAAAGCACTTCAAAATCAGGTGGTGACCAAGATGACCGTGTGAGGCAGTAGTGAATCCAGTGCCACCTAATGGAATGAGAAAGTTAATGGGACACACTAAACCAGAGGAGGAGGGGATTCAGGAAGAGCAAGCAAACTTGAGTAGGTGAATTGGGTTGACATAAGACTGTTACTCTTGCTTTTCCACTGAAAAAGGGAAATTTGTGTTTGCCCAAGGAATTTTTCTGATGATCATAGAACTTCAAACTGTGGGTCATGAAAACAACCAATAACTTTGCTTCCATCCTTTATTTCCTCTTCACCAATATTCAGCACAAAAATTTTTTAAACTACATAATAAATATACACTTTAATTTCATGTGGAATGTATCAGTGATTCTTGGAGACAAAGATCATAGTGATGAGTATGGTTTAACCAATTTTAAAGCAAGGAAGGGTATTAGAGCCTACTTTTCTCAATCCTTCCTTTTGTGAAAAGGAAATTGAGACCCAACGGGGTGACATGAATTGTTCCAAATTATTCAATGAACAAGAGGTAAAAACGGGACTAGAACTTAGATCTACTTATCCTGGTTTTATGTTCTTTCTACTCTTTCATGTGGCCACTTATAAACAAAGCCCATTATTTCAAAGTTTATTATCTCTTCCACTCTGATGTCTAATACTGGAGAGTCCAAGAATAATTTAAAATAAAGCATTTAGAAACAGAAAAATGTAAATAAACTTACGCTGACTTTCTGGGACATTAGAGAAATTCATTTTAATATTTAGAGAATTTTGCTAATTAACACCCATATCCTTTATTATAAAATATTATTCCTCCTGAGTCTTAAATTTAGATAAGATTTATCTTACAGGCACAAAATTTGGTGATTGAAATATATTACAATGTTTATGGAAACCTTTCAAGTTATGCTAATTTTATGTCTTTTAACTTTCATGTCAGGTAAGAAATTTGAGGCTTTGATCAAATATTTCCTCTTTCAAAACTGCAGTAAGTTCCTTAAATGACTATTAACTGGAACAATATCCTAAAAATAAAGCCTTATTTCATTCTAAACTAATAAGGACTGTTAGTTATGGAAGCCTATATTGTGTTTTAAGCAAAAGCTCTCTCATAGCAATGTATTTATTGGATGGTAAAAAGGCTTAAGTACAATTAGTTTTTTGCATTATTTTAACTGAATTCAATTTCTATAAGGCTTATTTTATAATTTGTGTCTTCCATTCAACCTGTATTAAAACCTTCAAGTGAAAATAACATTTCTAACTCAAACTGGTAGTGCTTGGCCTTGTAATATATATTGAATTTACAAATCACATTTAATTCTTGAGCCTTCTAGGTACAGTATAGAAAATTTATTTTGCAAAAAAACTTAGAATGGTTATTCCAATACAATGAATCTAATACAAATGTTTCTGGTGAAAATACTTATGTAAATTTTTAGCCATATTATGGTTTCCCTGCAGCACATTTATTATAGTTTTTTGAGTCCTAGAAATTTGCAGTACCTTACATTATAAAGGAAGATGAGACATAACTAGTTTTATTTTTTACTACTGTGTAAAATAGCTTACTGAGCTCTGGGTGAACACATCGTATCTTTTTGACAGCATATTTTGCTTTTACTGATAATGTATTTTGCAAACAAAGCCTTTAAGAGTAATAGATCTTCAGACTGAGGATGGAAAGCAAGCTCTCTGTCTGCCTGGAAAGTGGCTGTGATGAGAGGGCAGCAGACATCACCAATATCTGATGATTCCTCATCCGTGCCTCGCAAGGTCATTTCACTCCAACAAATATTTATTGGAAGCTTACTCTATAGAAAGACAAACCCTCTTCTGGGTTATTGTTAGTTTATAGTCGTATGCTCTAATCAAATTCTAAAACAGCCCAGTTGTGGAGATGCCTTGTGTGGCAGAGGAGGACACAATCATAACTAAATCTGAATTCTCCCACCGAAGCAGGGAACCCCAGTGTAGGCCCTTCCATTTTCAAAAGGTTCTGCAGAGCAAATCTGGATAACTGAAAATGTGGGATTATATTATAGTAGTTGGCCAAAAAAGACAATATTTAATTTCCAATTTTTGGCTGTATATGCTGATTTGGATATTTTGAACCTGATGTATAAAATATGAAATCCATCACAGTTACAGGGCTTGTGAGAAACCTAGAGGCTCTCATTTATTATTTTTCTTGAAGATTTTGCTATTTGCTGTTTCCATGGAAAAGGCATAAAGACCTAACAAGCAGTTTCTGTTGTATCTTCAAGGATCTTTAAATTGAGAATGAGTTTCACAAGTGCAAAGCGAGAGAACAAAAAGAAATGAGTGAAAGCAAAACCCAAGAAAACCTGTTTATCCACCTTATGGCAAGTTCTTATGAAGTGACCTATTCATGGGAACAAGGGCCTGACAATTGCCAATTCTCAATGAGTATCAGTTTTAAGTGGTTGGAACATAGGATAAATAAAGAGCCTGCCATGTCAGTAATTGATCCAGAGCAAGCCTTTATTTTGAATTAAATCAACTAATCAAATATTAACTAAGACAGTCTCTGTGCAAGCAACGCTGATAGGTAGTATAACTAGATACCCATTTATTAAGGAAAATTTCTTAAAAACTACAGTTAGAGCAGTTGAAAATAGAGCTGAAGTTACAACTATACATTTATCTTTAAGGCTTCTTACTTGGACAGCAGATAAAGCCCACAAGAAACAAAATTAAACACCAGTTGTCCTGTGGTTTCCAGAGATGAAGTACATAGAATATTCCGAAAGGTTTATATTGATTGTATGTATTATTTATATTTGTATTATATTTATTTACTTTATATATGATATATATTTATATCTATGTTGTTCCATTGTAAGCCAGTTGTTTCACATATGGTAATTTAAAAATATAATTGGCATTTTACATATTGTATTTTAAAGTGTTTATAATGAGAATGAATGTCTCTGAATTATGAGTGAGTCTTGCCTCTGATTGACAAGCTGTAGTCTAGAAAGCATGTGAATGGCTAATAAAATCCTACATACGATGTTCTAATTTGCCAAATGGGTGAAAACACTCTGGGATTTCAGGAAACAGAAAATCTCAAAATAAAACATTAAATCCATGTTTTTTTCTTAAATATGACTTTCTCTAGAAAAATGACTAACATTAATCCAAAGCTTTGGAAGTTCCAAACACAAGGCAAATAAATACATTGCATATAGCAAAAGTACATTATTTTTAGATTATTTATTTTAAAATTAAACTCGCAAATTATAGTTTATATTTATGGGGTACAAAGTGATGTTACATTTATGAATACGATATGAAATAATTACATTAACCTAATTAGCATATTAATAACCTCAAATACTTATAATTTTTGTGGTGAAAACATTTGAAATCTACTCTCTCCACAGTTTTGAAATGTACATTATTTACTATAGTTGCCACAGGATGAAACCTTTCTCAAATAAAAAAACTATTCCTCCTGTCTAATTGAGGCTTTGTAACCTTTGACCATCATTTCCCCATTCACCCCACCCACCAACCCTCGGTAATCACCATTTTACTCTCTGCTTTTTTTACTTTGATTGTTTTAGAGTCCACGTGTAAGTGCAACCATGCATATTTGTCTTTCTGTGTGTGACTTATTTTACTTAGCATAAAGTGCTCCATGTTCCTCCTCATTGTAGAAGATTAGGCAAACTGTGGTCAAACAACGATCTGCATGGTCTTTCTCTCAAAGACCTAATGTCCCAAGGCCAGAGGTAAAAATGAGAAATGACAGAAAGTAGGATTTCTACCCAGAAGATATGAAATAGCTTAAAAAAGAAGGTATGATTTTTTTATTTCAAAGTTTTTTTTAGTTGATAGATAAGAATCATACATACTTATGTGAGACCTGATATTTTGATACATGCATACAATGTGTAATGATTGAATCAAGGTATTAGGATACCCATCACCTCAAACATGTATCACTTCTTTGTGTTGAGAACGTTTTGAATCTTCTATGAATTATTTTCACAGAAATTTAACTTCATGAGTTTCAAACAGGTAATAATTATGAAAAGAACCTGCAAGAATATAAGTGTAAGGAATATATTCCCGGTATGGAGGGCAACCACTGTAGCCTGGTGAAGGGGTGAGGGCACAGTACAAAGACATCAGCTGTGTGGCTGGGAGCCAAAAGACCTGGGTGAGTTGGAGGTAGATGGAGCTGGCAAGCACAGAAGCTGCGAGTGAGGTTGGGAGATTCATGACAATAAGCAAATAAGTGAACTGGCCGAGCAAATGTGTACATATGTGTATGTGTGTGTGGAGAGAAGGAAACAGGGAATAAAGCGAGTGGGTTTCTCACTGTCAGAGAAGAGATTTACAAACATGGGTGGAGAGAAAGAATCCTCAGGGGTGGAATTTACACAGGAGGTATCAGTATGAATTTTGTGTGCAAATGCTCAACTAGATATAGAAGTATATAGAGAGATATGTATATGTAGGTATATGAATGTAGAGAGGTATATGTAGTTGTATAAATACAGAGTTATGTATATGTAAGTGTATGAATATAGAGTTATGTATATGTAGGTATATGAATATAGAGAGATATGTATATGTAAGTGTATGAATATAGAGAGTTATTATATGTAGGTGTATGTATACAGAGTTACATACATGTAGGTATATGAATATAGAGAGATATGTATAGGTGTATGAATACAGAGTTATGTATATGTAAGTGTATGACTATAGACAGTTATGTATACGTAGGTACAAGAATATAGAGAGATATGTATATATAGGTGTATGAATATAGAGAGTTATGTATATGTAGGTGTATGAATACAGAGTTATGTATATGTAGATATATGAATATAGAGAATTATGTATAGGTAGGTTTATGAATACAGAGTTATGTATATGTAGATATATGAATATAGAGAGTTAGGTATATGTAGATGTATGAATATAGAGAGCTATATATATGTAGGTGTATGAATACAGTTATGAATATGTAGATGTACGAATATAGAGTTATGTATATGTAGATGTATGAATATAGAGAGCTATATATATGCAGGTATATGAATACAGAGAAATATGTATATTCAAGTGTATGAATATATGTACATGTATTTCCCATTCTGTTCTCAGAGAAGTCTTTGAAGCAGTGGTATTTCAATAGCAATGAACACATAAAGGACCCAGATCTTGGTGACTGGATACCATCCTCCATTAACAGGAGTCAGAAATTCTTTAAAAATAGCTAATTCTGAGGAGACGATCTAAGATGGCCAAATAGGAACAGCTCTGGAGTACAGTTCCCAGTGAGAATGCAGAAGATGAGTGATTACCACATTTCCAAATGAGTTTTTACTGCCCACAGACAAGGAGATTCCCAGGAGGAAAAGCACCACGAGTCTCCAGCATGGCTGTTTCAGCCAGTGCAGTGAGTATCTGCACAAAAACTCACATAAATCTGGGTGGCCATTTCAACTGGCACCTGAAAAGCCCGGGGAACAGAGTTGCCCATTCAACTGAAAAAAAGGGGGCTGAAACAGAGAGCCAGGTGATCTGGCTCGGCAGGTCCCACCTGCACAAAGACCAGCAATCTGAAATGCTCTGGATTGAGAGTTTCACAGCAAGCACAGCTGGACCTGGGTCGGTCCAGCTCTGTGGGGGGAAGGGCATGTGCCATTACCGAGGCAATCTGCCACTACCAAGGCAATCTGCTGTCACTGAGGCAGCCTGCCATTACAGAGAGAGTATGCCATTACAGAGGCGGGCCGCCATCACCGAGGCAGTTCTAACTGTACCTCTATAGACAAAACCGCAAGGAAGTTCACAAAGCAGCTGGGCAGAACCCATGGCAGCTCAGCAACACCTCTGCTGGCAGACTGTGACTAGGTTACCTCCTCACTCGGCAGGGCATCTCTGAAAAAAAGGCAGCAGAATTACATGAACTTATAAATAAAGCCCACCTTCCCAGGACAGAGGAAAAAAAGGAGGTTATGACTTCCACTGCAATCAACTTGAACGTACCTGCCAAGCAGCTCTGAACAGAACAATGGAGCTCACAGCTCAGCACTTGAGCTCCTATAAGGGACAGGCTGTCTCCTCAAGCAGCTCCCCGACCCCCGTATATCCAAAGAGACACCTCAAAAAGGAGAGCTCAGCCGGACATCTCTCATCCCTCCTATTCAATATAGTATTGGAAGTTCTAGCCAGAGTACTTAGGAAAGAAATAAAGGGTGTTCAGTTAGGAAAAGAGGAAGGCAAATTGTCTTTATTTGCAGATGACATGATTGTATATTTAGAAGACCCCATCATCTCTGCCCAAAATCTCCTGAAACTGATAAGCAACTTCAGCAAAGTCTCAGGACACAAAATCAATGTGCAGAAATCACAAGCATTTCTATACACCAATAACAGACAAACAGAGCCAAATCAAAAGTGAACTCCCATTCACAATTGCTACAAAGAGAATAAAATACCTAGGAATACAACTAACAAAGGATGTAAAGGACCTCTTCAAGAACTACAAGCCACTGCTCGATGAAATAAGAGAGGACACAAACAGATGGAAGAACATTCCATGCTTATGGTTGGGAAGAATCAGCATCATGAAAAAGGCCATATTGCCCAAAGTAATTTGTAGATTCAATGCTATCTCCATCAAGATTACAATGACCTTCCTCACGGAACTGGAAAAAAACACTGCAAACTTCATATGGAACCAAAAGAGAGCCCACATAGCCAAAACAATCCTAAGCAAAAAGAACAAGGCTGGAGGCTTCATGCTGCCTGACTTCAAACTATACTACAAGGCCACAGTAATCAAAAGAGCATGGTACTGGTACCAAAACATAGACATAGACCAATGGTAAAGAACAGAGGCCTCAGAAGCAACACCACACATCTACAATCATCTGATCTTTGACAAATCTGAGGAAAACAAGGAATGGGGAAAGGATTCCCTGTTTAATAAATGGTGTTGGAATAACTGGCTAGCAATGCACAGAAGGCAGAAACTGGACCCCTTCCTGACACCTTACACTAAAATTAACTACAGATGATTTAAAGATCTAAACATAAGACCTAACATCATAAAAACTCTAGAAAGAAACCTAGACAAAGCCATTCAGGACATAGGCATAGGCAAGGACTTCCTGGCTAAAACACCAAAAGCAATGGCAACAAAAGCCAAAATAGACAAATGGGATCTAATTAAACTCCAGAGCTTCTGCACAGAAAAAGAAACAACCATTAGAGTGAACTGGCAACCAACAGAATGGGGGAAAAAATTGCAATTTACCCATCTGACAAAGGGCTAATATCCAGAATCTACAAAGAACTAAAATAGATTTACAAGAAAAAGCAAGCCTATTCAAAAGTGGGTGAAGGATATGAACAGACACTTTTCAAAAGAAGATATCTATGAGGCCAACAAACACATGAAAAAATGCTCATCATCACTGGTCATTAGAGAAATGCAAATCAAAACCACTTTGAGATACCATTTCACACCAGTTAGAATGGTGATCATTAAAAATCTGGAAACAATAGCTGCTGGAGAGGATGTGGAGAAATAGGAACACTTTTACACTGTTGGTGGGAGTGCAAATTAGTGCAACCACTGTGGAATACTGTGGCAATTCCTCAAGGACCTGGAAATAGAAATTCCATTTGACCCAGCAATCCCATTACTGGGTATATATCCAAAGGATTATAAATCATTCTATTATAAAGACACATACACACATATGTTCATTGCAGCACTGTTTACAATAGCAAAGACCTGGAACCAACCCAAATGTCCATCCATGATAGACTAGACAGGGAAAATGTGGCACATATACACCATGGAATACTATGCAGCCATAAAAAAACAATGAGTTCATGTCCTTTGTAGGGACATGGAGGAATCTGGAAACCATCATTCTCAGCAAACTGATACAAGAACAGAAAATAAAATATTGCATGTACTCGCTTATAGGCAGATGTTGAACAATGAGAACACATGGACACAGGGAGGTGAGCATCACACACTGGGGTCTGTTTGGGGGAGGAATAGGGAGGGACAGAGGAGGGTAGGGAGGTTGAGGAGGGATAACACGGGGAGAAATGCCAGATATAAGTGACAGGGAGATGGAGGCAGCAAACCACATTGCCATGTATGTACCTATGCAACAATCCTGCATGTTCTACACATGTACCCCAGAACCTAAAGTGCAATTAAATATATATATATATATGTAGATGCTTTGACCAGAGTTTTTTATATATATATATATATATATATATATAAAAGGATTAAATCCTTTTATATATATATATATATATCCTTTTATATATATATATATAATCTATATATATATATTATATATAGATTATATATATATATATAATCTATATATAATATATATATATAGATTATATATATATATTATATATATTATAAATATATATAGATAATATATAGATAAATATTATATATATAGATTATATATATTATAAATCCTTTTATATATATATATATAAAAGGATTATTATATATATATATATATAAAAGGATTAAAAAAAAAACTCTGCTCAAAGCATCTACATGACTTAGGGATGAGCTAGATGTGTGTAGTGAGAGAAAATGAAGAATTAAACATGACATCAAGTTTATAGCACAGGAAGCTGAATGGCTAATGATGCCTTTATATGAATTTTTTTAAATACAAGAAGCATTTGGGTATATTTGGGCTATGGCTTTCTAAGATGACCCTCAATCCGCTATAATTCACATCCTAGTATAACACTTTCTCCTTGAGAGTGAGCTAGACTCAGCTATTTGCTGTTAACAAAAAATATATACCAAAGGTGACACGATGTCACTTCCATGATTAAATGTTGCTATGGTTTGAATGTGTCCCCCAAAGTTCACTAGGAAATTTAATCCCTAGTGCAACAGTGTTGGGGATGGGGCCTAATGGGAGGTGTACCCTCATGAATGGTGTTACTGTGGGAGTGAGTTTGTTATTGCAGGAGTAGATACCTTACCCTCATGAATGGTGTTACTGTGGGAGTGGGTTTGTATTGCAGGAGTAGACACCTTATCCTCATGAATGGGGAACATTCCCATGTGAGGCCCCTCGGAATTGGGCCTCACCATATGGTGAGCTTGAGCCCGGACACAGTTTCCTGTTGGAGGCAGTCGAGCTATGGGAAAGTAGGAACTGCAGGTAAAGGAATTATGAAAAGAACTTTGTGAGACAA
>CAUYQU010087496.1:0-12683 GCA_963574635.1 Cheracebus regulus | reverse complement strand
ACCAAAATACCATGAACCGGGTGTGACCTATGCAAAACAGAAATTTACTTGTCACAGTGCGCAGGCTGCGAAGTCCAATCTCAAGGACGGTGCCAGCCAAGAACTGCACCGGCAGACGCCGTCTCTGGTGAGGAGGGCCTGGAGACTTTGGGAGCAGAACCAAAGAGGGCAGTGAGGGAAGGAGGCTTCTGAGCAGTCAGAGCAGGCTGCGGTCAGTGGGGAACTGGCTGGAAGCCGCAGACTTGGAAACTTTGGCCCTGCCTGGTAGGAAGGCAGGAGGGAGCCACAGGCTCTCCCTAGTAGAGATGGGGAGGCCCCCCATTTGCCCATGCAAAGCCTGGGCCCTCGGACATTGCAGTACACAGCAGAGAAGTCCTTCCGGGTTCAGGGTCAGACATCGTTCCCTCTCAACCTGTGGAGGCTGTAAGAAGACCGTCTAAGGCCAGCCAGCCAGGAGACAGCCAGGTGGGGAGAAACACAGAGACCTGCTCTATGTCCAGGGCTGTGTCGCAGGCACAGGCCTCGGCCCCACCTCTGCCTGCCTCCAGGGGGCTGCTCCCTGAGAGGAGAGGAGGCCCCGGGGCCCTCAGAGCCTATTTACCCAGGGAGGACAGACGCTGGCCCGCCTCTGAGGGCCCATCCTAGTTATCTGACTCCTCCAAGACGGGCTTTAGTCCCTCTTGGAAGGGGTCCTCGGCCTCCTGGCCTCCTGTCTGGACGAGGTCCTCTGGCCCCCAGCCAGGACCTCCTTGGACCGCCTGGACAGCACTGCCCATCTGGGCTGGGGAGGGTGCCAGGGGGCTTGGTGGGCCCTGCCCGACCCAAGGCCTGCGAGGATTTCGGGGGCAGGATTGTTGTTGTCCTCTTCCTCGAAGTCCTCCTCCTCCTCCTTCTCCACCTTTTCATCCTCCACTTTAGTGCCGGCTCTGGCACCAACCTGGGCACCAGCCCAGGTACCTGCCCCTTCCTGTGCCTGGGCTCTCACACTCCTGGGTAGACTGGCCTCCCATGCCTCAGACTCCTGAACGAGCCCCAGCATCTCCAGGAAACTTGGAGACCTCCCGGCCATTCTCGGCTTCCTCAATGCTTCATCCAGAGGCTCAGTAAGGTTGGCTCTGGTGAGCATCTGCCTCAGGCGCACACGGTCAGTGGATGCTCTGGCCAGGGCCCTCGTCTCCATGGCCTTCTGCAGCAGGACTTCCAGCCGCAAGGCAACAGCCAGGAGATGCTGGCCTGACTGTTGCTGAGTGGTCACTTTGCCCGGCTGGTCCGGGGGGGCACTAGCTGTCTCCAAACACCTGGACCAGGGCCGTCAGACAGTCCTGAGCTGCCAACCTGGTGGGGTTCTCCGCCAGGAGTGCGTGCACAAGCTACAGGTCAGTCCCACGCAAGCCTTCCAGCAGCTTCCTCCTCCTCTCCCTTTCCGAGACCCCCTGCCACACATGTAGCATGTCGGTGGTGTGGTCTAGCCAGACCTCAAAAGACTTCTCCCCAGGGGGCTGGCTGGTCCCTCCCGGAAAACACGCTCAGGCTCTGGGACCTCAGGGTCTGCACCCAGGGCTGGACACAGGACAGAGAAACTCCTTGACTGAGCAACGAGGCACACAGACTGCGTTCAACGGGCCCCCAGTGCCAGGGAATTCCCTGGGGACCAAAGCATAGTTAATGTCCCCGTCGAGCCCAACCAGGGCCACGGTGGCATTATCCTCCTCTCGAAACACTTTGCCCAGCACCGTAAAGTGTCCCATAGGCCACAGGGCAGCCTCCAGGGACTCTTGGAATTCGGCATCATCACAGTCCGCCAGGATGCCGAGGATGAGTAGGCCCCTGCGAGCGTTGACGCCCATCCAACTGCGCCAGGCCTGTAGCATTACTGCCACCATGTCCGCAACTCTGGCCAGGGCCAGGCTGATACGAGGGGCAGGCGAGGGTTCCCTGCACGGACCAGGGGGACACGGGGCGGTAGGGCCGTAGCGGGGATGACTTGGGGTGGGAGCCTAGGACTCAGGGAAAACAGCCTAAGTCTCCACAGACTGTGAAACGCGAGCGCGCGAGACCGAGGTCAATGCCCGCCCCTCCCCACTCCCACGCCCACGTCCACCTCCATGCCCTCCTCCCCTGGCGGTGCCTCAGCAGCCAGGCGCCCCGCCATGGTCCCTGCGGGTCTCAGCCCCGGGCGGGCTGCCCGGTAGGCTGCTTCAGTTCTGTTGGGAGGGACAGGGAGGGGCAGCAGAGTCTCCCCGGGCCCAGCGTCCCCCTCCCCGGGTGGGCCTGATATCTTTCCCCGGGGCAAGGTCCCTCTTGCTTGGGGTCCCCACAGGGCGAGCTGGGGTCTGCGTGCGGGGGCGGCAGATACGGGGTCGAGCACCCCTGGCTCCCCGCGCGGGCGTCCGCTCAGACTGTGCCTCTTCCCCGCTCGCCCAGCACGTGGGCCAGTGCGCCGGCGCCTGTTCGCCGCTGCTCTCTGCAATGCGGACATTGGGCGGGGGCGCGGCGGCGGTGCAGCGCGGACCCCTCCCCGTCGCCCGCCTGGGAGACCGCAGGGCCATTGGCGCGGGTGGATCACGCAGCCGGGCTCTCGCCTCCGCCCCGGAAGTCCCAGGACCCCGGATGATATCACCTGCTCCTCTCCCCTAGTCCCCACCCTCCGCTACGGCCCGGGCACACAGGCGCCCGTCCATCCCCACCCCCACCCCCACCCCCACCCCCACCGTGGTGTCCAAAGGTCTGTGGCAGCTGGTCCCCGTGCCTTTGGCTCTCACCACAGCAGTTCCTGGTCCTGGCTCCTGCCCCTCCCGCACGTGCTCCGGAGGCCCAGCAGGGAGAGGGGTCTGCAACCCCCCACCGCGGGGTGCCCACCAGAGGGCCAGGGAGTGGTCTGTGTGCCAGGCAGCTCTGCGTTCTGGCCAGGGGCAGGGAGCCGGGTTCCGGGGCCTGTTCACCTGCTCTTGTACTTCCCCTCCCCATCCAGGACTGGTCCTCTGGCTGGCAAGGCCAGGTGAGGCCAGGAGCACCTGGTGCAGGTGCCATTCCATGGAGGAGATGCCCCAGGCACTCACGCAGCTCACACACAGCACCCCACGGAGGGTTTGCCATCTCCCTGCTGCCCATCCCTTCCCAGGGATCTGCAGCCCTCCAGGGCCAAAGCGCTTCACTGCCCTGGTGCCAGGAGCCAGCACCAAGGAGGGTGACCCAGCACCCAAGCATGCCCGGGCCTTGTCTGTTTTGCAGCCGCAAGTCCCAAGTCTGAGTCTCTGCCTGGGTGTGTGACCGGAAAGGTAGTCTGTGGGGAGTGGGCTACTCAATTTGTCCCCTGCCCCCTGTACCCTCACCAGCCTGATGGGCTCTAGGACATTGCTCCCTTGGCCCTAAGGGCAGCATGGGTGCTGTCCTTCCCTGGAGACCTCCATCTGTCAGGACTGAGTCAGCCTTCCGTAGGTCCTTCCCCAGTCCTCTGCTGCCCGGGCTAGACACCACACCAGGGCAGAGCAGCCTCTGCTCAAAACAGAGATCCTGCGCCTGTGGATCTGACCACCCTGCACCTGAGCTGTCACGGGAGTCTGGGGCCATGTGCACAGCATCACCACCAGGCAGGTGGCAAGCAGGTTCCCACAGGGGCACACCTCTGGACGTCGTTCCGTTGTCCCCTTCTCTTTCCTTGCCTGGCCTCCTGTTCGGCAACTTGTATGCCAGGGTCTCCCCCAGGAGTCCGGCTTGCCCAAGCTCCTTGCTGAATCACAGCCGCAGAGTGTTTGTCTACGGCCCTATGGATGGGCATTCACGTCCTTCCCACCGTTTGGCTGTTGCAGATCCTGCTGCCAGCGGTATCCCGGGTGCTTGTCTGAGCCACCACCGTCAGCGAGACAGACTCTGGGGTGCACAGCAGGCAGTGGCTCTTCTTGGACTTGGGCTACGCCCATCAATGCCACCACCCAGCATTGCTCGTCTGTGACCCCCAGTGCGTGGCTGAACCCACGTTCCCTCACACTGGCGGCGTGGGAGGGGTCCTGGGTTCCCACAGCCCGAACAGCCTTTGATCTTCTCCAGCCTCGCCCGCTTGCCTGTCCCATGGGGAGAGACACCACCTTGTCGTGGTGTGCCCTGTGTTTCTCCGATCAGTGGCGAGGTCGTGCATCCCCTCACTGGCAGTTCCCGGTTCCTCTTCTGTGGATCTCCTTTGCTCCTTTCCTCCTCATCTGGCAGATGACCGTGGTCATTGGCCTGTTTCCAGGAGACAGTTCCTAGTGTCAAGACGGAAGGCTTTCTCCTTGTGATATAAGCACTTGTGGTATAAGTCATGGCCAGTCTAACATGATGCCCAGAAGCAGGTCACATTGGAGTGAGCCTCACAGTTAGACTCTGGTTTGCCCGTATGGTTGTGAATGGTTTCAGAATCAAGATGGAGTCACTTGTGTTCAAACAAACAAAAACCCAAAAACCTGACAAATAGAGCCGTGGAGGGTCATGGAGGCAGGCTTCCCTTGCACGAATGCCTGATAATGAAAGCTAGCACAGAAGACCGCAGAAGCCACACATTTGCACAAAGGCCATCGCCACCTGGCACAAATGATACTTCCGCGAGGACACCTGCCCAGTAGCTGCCTGTCCAAGCCCCTGACCGATGCTCCCCTGGTTATTAATCCTTGTGGCCACAGATCGTGATCGTGAAACAATTATGGAAGCCTCCTCCCTTTTCCTGAAACACCTTTGTCTTCCTTCACCTGCCTGAATATGTGCACGGTTCACTAAGGCGCCCGCATCCCCGCTGCAAGGCCTATTTCTGAATAGACACTATTTTCTTAAAGGGAGGCTCCCTCTCTGTGTGGCACTTAGGTTGACGTGGTCTTGCTCCCCAGGCTTTTCTACCTCCCAGGTAGGAAACATGGGGTCAGCGAAGAAACGCGTGTCTATCGTCACAAAGCAGCCTCCCCAGTTGGCCTAGTGTGCTCAGTCTCCCCCCCACAGCAACCCGCCCTCCGCCGCTTCTCTCCACGGAGGGTCAAGACTGCTTGCTCTAATTCAGGCAAACTGCTACTCCTCACCTCTGCTGTGAGAGTGTCTGTCTATGGAACCTTTAGTGTTACACTTGTGATGGCTTATAACACATATTGTCCTCTCTCTTGTTTGCAGTCATGATTTTTCTGGAGTCCTTCTGGAGAGAAGGCACCGCCCATCCAGGTGCCACCCACCCCCGCCCCCGGTAACATCTGTGGGTCTGGTGTCACCAACTGGCCCAGCCGGCCCACAGGCCGACTCTCAGCTCATTTCCTGTTTTCAGCCTTGTCTCTTCCCACTCTCCTTCCTTCCTCACCTGCTGACTCCAAGTCCAGGACGCTCCAGGACGCCCATCCCGTGCCCCCACCTCACCAGCCCTGGCCCAGGCTGGGCTGTGACACCTCAACTGTCTTTCTTTCGTCAGTCCCCTTTCCCGACTGTGTCCACCTCTCAACACAGTTGACTCTCCTTCCTTCTCAAAACCGCTTCCTTTCACAGCTTCTTCCTCTCCCCCACCCCACTTTTGGGCTGACCTCCTCCCTCTCTACCTGCCTCTCTATCCTTGGACCTTCCTCCTCCTCCTCCCGCTTTGCTAGATCTCAGCGTGCTGGGGGCAGGCTCCCAGCCTCAACCCTGAGACATACGGCCTCCGATGAATGCTCTGTCTCTGGACGTCACCTCTCTTCCAAGCTCCACACGTACCCATCAATCTGCCCACGTGGATGCCCTGCGGACATTTCAGAGTGAAGATGGTCAAACTGGAGGGCTTCGGCCCCTTCACCACGCCTACACCATCCCCAGACTTCCCCCTCTGTACAAAGGGCTCTACCTTCTACCTGGTGACTCAAACAAAGCAGCCAGGATTCTCTCCCCTCTCCTTTGTTCCTCACTCCCAAATCTAACCCATCATTGGACTTTGTGGACTCTGGTTCAAGACTGCTGCCCTTCTCATCTCCAGGGTCCTTGGCCCGCCCTATGTCTCCCTCTCCCTGCCTCCACTCCCCTGCCCCACCCACACCCGCTCAGCAGCCAGGGCGATCTCTTTGCAACACCAGCAGACCCTGCTCCTCCCCATGGCATTCCATCTCCTTAGAGTCATCTCAAAGTCCCCATCCTGGTCAAGAGCACCCCATCCCCACTCCTGGGGACCTGGCTCCTCCGATGCTCTTCTTCCCTCCCTGAAACTCTTCCCATGTCACCATGCCCCCAGCTCCTCTCACGACACTCCTGCCGATCTGGCCCCGCGGCACAGGGCTTGTTCCCACCTTCGGCCTTTGCTATCCCTCCTTCCTCTGTGTGAGCCGCCAGGTCCCAAGAACCTTCTGTAGCAGTAGCTTCCTCCTCCTCCTCGTCCATGTCTCAGCTGAACTGTCCCCTTCTCCCATAGGCCCCCTCTGCTGGGACACACAAATCACACGCCCTCCGTTTACATTCTTACTGGCAGCATTGCTACCTGTGTCGGCACCTGGGAATTGCTGGTCTGAGTCTTTGCTTTTGGGTATCAGGGGCTCCCTCCCCAGGTGGTGAGCCAGTGGCCTAGAAGGTAGGGCGGCCTTGCCTGTGTGTCTGGCCCATTTGTACTGCTATAGCAAGATACCTGAGACTTCGTAACGTGCAGAGAACAGAAATTTATTGCTCCCAATTCTGAGGGTTGGGAAGCTGAAAGTCAAGGCACGGGAGACTGGGAAACTTACAAAGAACAGAAATTTCTTGTTTCCCATTCCAGAGGCTGGGAAGCCCAAGATCAAGGCACCAGTAGATTCAGTATCTGGTGGGGGCCCAGTGTCTCCTTCCAGGGTGATGTCTGTGCCTGCGTCCTCACATGGTTGTGGGGAGGAAAGGACAAAAAGCGGGCCTATCTAGAGCTTTCCAGCCTTTTACAAGGGACTCCTCTCACCCCCAAGGACTGTGCTCACATGGCCCCATCACCTCCTAAAGATCTCACCCCTTAACCCTGCTGGGACACAATGTTCAAACTGTAGTGCAGCATCTCCCACCCTCGGTCCCCAGCACCAAGAACAGAGTGTAGCCCAGAGGAGGCCCTAGGTGCCTTCTCTCCAACAAGTGACTGAATCTGTCAGCCTGCTCCAGCCTGCCAGGGAACCGGGGCCTTACCCTGGAGGCTGTGGGGAGCCCTGATGGCTTTGAAGCCAGGGGCTGGTGACGCTGAGACTGGCCAGCTAGCCATGTGAGGGAACTGATCAGCAGGAAGGGAAGCCTGGAGCAGAGAAGAGGCAGCAGCCCAAGTCCAGGTCCCACTGGGGCTGGGAAAGGAGAGTCTAACAGAAAGCGGAAGATACAGGCTCCAGAGAGGGAGACGGCCCGGTGAGGGCTCGCGCATGGCCTCGGGTTCCCTGCTGTATGTGGACCTAGTGGAAGGCAGAGCCCGTGTCTGACATGGGGACCATGCTGGCAGTTGTCTTTCCTCCTGTCTTTTGTGGAAAGAGGGGTGACAGGCGTGGGGATGAGTTCCTGTGGCTGTGGTCGCATTCGAGTGGCCTGTGCGACACCCAGGCAGACATTCGCTCTGCCCTCTTCCTCCCTCCCGCCACTTTCCCACTCTCCGTCTTCCCATCCCTCGTCTTCCCCCTAGCCCACAGCCCTGGCCTGTGGGCAGGCAGACTCCCTGGTAAAGGTAAAGGAATTGTAAAGGTGCTCCCTGCTTGGTTTGGCCCCCAGAGTCTTCCATCTTTGTAGCTCCGTTCCCCTGACTGCCAGCGGCAGGCTGCACAGAGCCAGCATGCCCAGCAGAAGGTGGGCACCTGAAGGGATGAACACGGAGGCACTGCAGCCTGAGGTGGACACAGATGCTTCAATCAAGATTCACAGAAGGCTCTGGGTTGCTTGGTGACCAGATGGCCCCATAGAGCACCTCCTGCACTACTGGCTCTTGAGAACCAAGTCCCAAGGATAGCCGACCTCGCTGAGTGCCTGCGACACAGGCCTGGACATAGAGCGGGTCTCTGTGTTTCTCCCCACCTGGCTGCCTCCCGGCTGGCTGGCCTTGGACGGTCTTCTTACAGCCTCCACAGGTTGACAGGGAGCAATGTCTGCCCCTGAACCCGGAAGGACTTCTCTGCTGTGTACTGCAATGTCCGAGGGCCCAGGCTCTGCACAGCCAAATGGGGGGCCTTCCCATCTCTGCCAAGGAGAGCCTGTGGCTCCCTCCTACCTTCCTCCCAGGCAGGGCCAAAGTTTCCAAGTCTGCAGCTTCGGGCCAGTTCCCCACTGGCCGCAGCCTGCTCTGACTGCTCAGAAGACTCCTTCCCCCACTGTCCTCTTTGATTCTGCTCCCGAGGGCTCCAGGCCCTGCCCAAAGCTCCTGCCTCCTGCCATATGACCCCAACATTCCCTGGTTGGCGACCCCTACCTGGCGGGGGAGCAGCACTTCCTCAGCGTCTTTCTCCTGTGCCTCCCATCCCTGCCGCCACACATGGACACATACACACACATGCACACACAAACAACCTGCCGTGCCCCAGCCTGCCCTCTGCAACCTCACAGGTGTAGGTGGCTCCTTCCCAGCTAGCAGAATTTTCCTGAGGGACAGCCCGATGTGGCACTCCATGCTTCCCAGACTCAGGGTCCTGGTGGGCTGAATAAGTGTGAGCTTATTCTCTGTTGGTCCTTGACACAGCTGGTTGCCTTTGGCACACTCTTCAGCTCACCGAAGTCTCTTTGGAGGAGCTTGGGTAGGGGACTTGGGGGTGCAGGCTGGTGGCAGTGGGCTCAGTGATGCCATGGGGCTCGGGGCACAACCGCATTGGTGATCAGTCCTCTCTGCATAGGTTTCGGATTTAGAGGACCTCCATAGCAAGCTCAGCCCGGTGCTTGCTCCCAGTGAGCTTGCCTGCAGCTAGATCTTTCCTCCCCCACCTGCCTTTCAGCTCCCTTCCTCCCCATGTGTGCCGCTGGCTCTCCCAACCCATGGGGCACATTCACTCTCCTCCCAAGGAAGCAGTGTCATCTGAGCATGGCTGGCCCTTCTCCCCACAAGTCCATGGAATCCTGTCAGAGGCTCCTGCTCTTGCTCGTTCTGCCCTTGAGCCTGCCGGAAATCCTCACTTTGACTTTGGAGTTTGGATGGTGCCTCAGGAGTCGATCAGCATTCATGGGCAGAGCCACGGTTTCCAGGAGAGAAGCCTGCAGATGTCTGCACCCTGGTCCCAGGGACTTGTGCCCCCATCCTCTACTGGGGGGACTCTGGGGTCCTGGCTTCCCAGGTGCCGTATGGGTTGAACAGTGTCTCATATCACATATCAGAGTGAATTCTGGGCCATGGCTGTCAAGGAAGCCTCATGGTTTGGGTGGAGTTGGCCCCGTAAGTGTTTTCCCGTTGCCTGCTTCCAAATTGCGCTATGAAGTTCAGACCATTCGTTTGTGTTTTTTGGGTTTATTGTGTGGAATGTCGTTTCCTCCTTGGTCTACTTAGCCACAAGAAAAAGCTGCTCGTTGTTTTCCCAAATCATGAGTTTGTGGGCAATGGGCAGTGATCATGTTCCATGGTGGATGCCACAATAAATTTTCCCTGTAGGCAAGACTTTAGGAGCAAACCAATAGGATACTTGTGAACAACAGTCACAGCTCACAGCAAGCAAGTTGCCTGCTTGAGGGATGGGCCTACACTGTGAAGATCTGTTGGAGCAGAGTGTATTACAGGGACAGCACTAATAGGATATGTATGTATAAATGGGAGTTTATTAAGTATTAACTTACACAATGACAAGTTCCCACAGAATGCTGTCTATAATCTTGAGGAGCAAGGAGAGCCAGTCTGAGTCTCAAAACTGAAGAACTTGGAGTCCGATATTTGAGGGCAGGAAGCCTCCTGCTTGGGAGAAAGATGCACACTGCGAGGCTAGGCCAGGGTCTCTTTTCACATTTTTCTTCCTGCTTATATTCTAACCTCGATGGCAGCTGATTAGATGGTGCCCACCCAGTTTAACGGTGAGTCTGCCTTTCCCAGCCCAGTGACTCAAATGTTAATCTCCTTTGGCAACACCCTCACAGACACACACAGGATCAATACTCTGTATCCTTCAAACCAATCAAGTTGACAGTAGTAACCCTCAAACTGAGCTGGGCTGACTTGTACCTCCTTGAGGACATTCCACACCTTCTGGTAGAAATAAGGCTTTTAAGGGTGTCAGCTCAGAGGAGAGAAGGCAGCCAGAAGCACATGGCATCCAGAAAATCCTAGGCCCTCCCTCTTGTGACATAATGTGACACCATGACCTGAAGTTTGGATGGGGGGACAGGAAGAAGGTGGATAGTGTTAGCTGACAAGTGCTGCCTCTAGGGACTTTTTGATGATCAGGCAAAACTAGTTTCACATGGGGAAGTGTGGCTCAAGACTAGAAAGAGACTCCGTCCAACAAACATCTCCTGTCTCCTGGCTCTGGTGTCTCTCCAACCTCAGCAGATGAGAGCACTCAGTAGTCCCTGGATTCAGCCAACACCTTGACCTCTGCAGCCACCTCTGGTGTTGTACAGATGCCCCCTCCAAGCTATCCCTAACACTGCTTCGTTGCTGGTTTTCTAGTTTGCAGACATGAGCAGGTCATTCCTATCCTTCACGAATCTCAGGACGGTGGTCATTCCCTTAAGATTCAGGTGCCTTCCTGCACTTCCAAAGTCGTTAGCAAGGTACTGAGCACTACAGACCCACTGTGGTCCTGTTTGATCTCCCTATGAAGCCATTGTCTTCTCTTTGCCTCTCCGTCCATCACCCTGGGACCCAACCACACTAACTTACACTACAGACTCCTAATATCTACTGATCATTCAACCTCATTCACCAAAGAGTGAATGCGTTGGCTATGGGGAGCTCACTAGGACTATGAGTTTTGAGAGAAGAGAAACAAATGAAATAGGGCCAAAGATCAACCCAGATATTGGCTTAGAGGCACTTTACAGCCTATGACAAAGTGAAGGGAGAATCCAAACAGCATGTGGCATTCTCACTGAGTTGTAGAATTGAATGCTACTGGGCTATCTGGAATTTGCAGTCACTGTTCAGGAGAGAAGGGAACTGAGCGGAGAAAGAGCTCCAGAGCATCTCACAAAGTTCCCATGCAGTATTTGGCTGCATGCTAAGCTCTGCTCAGATAGAGACATCACAAGGTTGAGCACAGAACGAAAGCTGTGAGCCGGACAACTGCCAAAGCTCACACAGCCTTCAGAGATGTTCAATTTCCCACCAGCCACAGTAGAGAGACCACATTGAAATAGCTGGACATTCAGTACAGAACCCAGAAAGGCCACACCTCAGGAGCAAAGCTAAGGTTTTGTTAATGAGAACCCACATTAACGAAGTTTGAAAACAAGGCTTCAAAGGCTTAAGCAGGTCTGTAAGTAAACAAACTGCCTGCTGGAACAACTCAACATGGAATTAATGGAAACAAAACAAAGATATTTTACAACCTAAAATATCCAGCTTTTATGCAAAATTTCTAGACATGGGAAGGAGAAACACATGGCTCATCCCAAGGAGAAAATGTTTCAGTAGGCCCAAAACTGGCGACAACAATGGGATTAGCATATGAGAACTTAAAGACAGCTATTAGAAATAAATGTATCATTCCAGAATTGAAAGAGAAACATGAAAATAACGAAGAAATGAGTAAGGAAAAATCTCAACAGAAAAATGATACCTATAACAGAAAACCAAATGGAAACTTTAGAAGTGAAACGTGGAAGAGAGGAGCCCCGTTATAGACCCACAGGTACAAAGTCAAACATTTTTTGACCAACGCTCTAAATAAAATCAATGTCAAAAGGAAAGTCTTTTCAAATATATCTGACGTTACACCAATAACTTGTTAGGTCTATTCTTTTTTTTTTCTTTGAGACAGGAGTTGGCTCTGTCACCCAGGCTGGAGCACAGGCTCAATCTCCTGGGCTCAAGCCATCCTTCCACCTCCGCCTCCCAAGTAGCTAGGATAATAGGCGTGCACTACCGCACCCAGGTAATTTTTTTTTTTTTTTTTTTTTTTTGAGGCTAAGGCTGGTCTCAAACTCCTGGGCTCAAGCAATCCTCCTGCCTTGACCTTCCAAAGTGCTGGTGTGAGCCACTGCGCCCAACCAATATAGGTACATTCTAAGACCTAAATGCAAAAGCTAAAACTATAGAGGTTCTAGAAGAAAACATAGGTCAATATGTTTGTAAATGTGGGCCAATGAAAGATATCTTAGGCAGGACCCAGGAAGCCGTCATTGTAAAAAGAAACAAATGGTGCAGTGGACTTCATTATAATTAAACCCATCTGCTTATGAACAGACACCATTCCATTAAGAATATGTATAAGAAAGACACAATTGGTAAAAAGTATTCCCAGCACGTATATCAAAGGACTTGTATCCAGAGTATTTTAACAACTTGTGCAACAACAACAACAACAACAACAACACCAGGTAAAAACTAGGCAAGGGAATAGGCGCTTCACTGAGGAAGACAGGCAGATAGCTAATAAGCACACAGAAAAGTGCTCAATATTATTAGTCATCACAGAAATGCAAACTAATGCCACAGTGAGATACCATGATGAGTCATCCAACAAAATGGCTAAAAGTTTAAAAACTGGCAATACAAGATTTTTTGGAGTACCCTAAGAAATGGGCACTGCTCATTGGAGTATAAATTGTCACAATAGCTTTGGAAATCTGTGTGAAGTTTCTTATAAAGTTAA